>OZ023231.1:42742785-42969899 GCA_964006365.1 Trididemnum miniatum | reverse complement strand
CTAACCCTAACCTAACCCTAACCCTAACCCTAACCCTAACCCTAACCCTAACCCTTAACCCTAACCCTAACCCTAACCTAACCCTAACCCTAACCCTAACCCTAACCCTAACCCTAACCCTAACCCTAACCCTAACCCTAACCCTAACCCTAACCCTAACCCTAACCCTAACCCTAACCCTAACCCTAACCCTAACCCTAACCCTAACCCTAACCCTAACCCTAACCCTAACCCTAACCCTAACCCTAACCCTAACCCTAACCCTAACCCTAACCCTAACCCTAACCCTAACCCTAACCCTAACCCTAACCCTAACCCTAACCCTAACCCTAACCCTAACCCTAACCCTAACCCTAACCCTAACCCTAACCCTAACCCTAACCCTAACCCTAACCCTAACCCTAACCCTAACCCTAACCCTAACCCTAACCCTAACCCTAACCCTAACCCTAACCCTAACCCTAACCCTAACCCTAACCCTAACCCTAACCCTAACCCTAACCCTAACCCTAACCCTAACCCTAACCCTAACCCTAACCCTAACCCTAACCCTAACCCTAACCCTAACCCTAACCCTAACCCTAACCCTAACCCTAACCCTAACCCTAACCCTAACCCTAACCCTAACCCTAACCCTAACCCTAACCCTAACCCTAACCCTAACCCTAACCCTAACCCTAACCCTAACCCTAACCCTAACCCTAACCCTAACCCTAACCCTAACCCTAACCCTAACCCTAACCCTAACCCTAACCCTAACCCTAACCCTAACCCTAACCCTAACCCTAACCCTAACCCTAACCCTAACCCTAACCCTAACCCTAACCCTAACCCTAACCCTAACCCTAACCCTAACCCTAACCCTAACCCTAACCCTAACCCTAACCCTAACCCTAACCCTAACCCTAACCCTAACCCTAACCCTAACCCTAACCCTAACCCTAACCCTAACCCTAACCCTAACCCTAACCCTAACCCTAACCCTAACCCTAACCCTAACCCTAACCCTAACCCTAACCCTAACCCTAACCCTAACCCTAACCCTAACCCTAACCCTAACCCTAACCCTAACCCTAACCCTAACCCTAACCCTAACCCTAACCCTAACCCTAACCCTAACCCTAACCCTAACCCTAACCCTAACCCTAACCCTAACCCTAACCCTAACCCTAACCCTAACCCTAACCCTAACCCTAACCCTAACCCTAACCCTAACCCTAACCCTAACCCTAACCCTAACCCTAACCCTAACCCTAACCCTAACCCTAACCCTAACCCTAACCCTAACCCTAACCCTAACCCTAACCCTAACCCTAACCCTAACCCTAACCCTAACCCTAACCCTAACCCTAACCCTAACCCTAACCCTAACCCTAACCCTAACCCTAACCCTAACCCTAACCCTAACCCTAACCCTAACCCTAACCCTAACCCTAACCCTAACCCTAACCCTAACCCTAACCCTAACCCTAACCCTAACCCTAACCCTAACCCTAACCCTAACCCTAACCCTAACCCTAACCCTAACCCTAACCCTAACCCTAACCCTAACCCTAACCCTAACCCTAACCCTAACCCTAACCCTAACCCTAACCCTAACCCTAACCCTAACCCTAACCCTAACCCTAACCCTAACCCTAACCCTAACCCTAACCCTAACCCTAACCCTAACCCTAACCCTAACCCTAACCCTAACCCTAACCCTAACCCTAACCCTAACCCTAACCCTAACCCTAACCCTAACCCTAACCCTAACCCTAACCCTAACCCTAACCCTAACCCTAACCCTAACCCTAACCCTAACCCTAACCCTAACCCTAACCCTAACCCTAACCCTAACCCTAACCCTAACCCTAACCCTAACCTAACCCTAACCTAACCCTAACCCTAACCCTAACCCTAACCCTAACCCTAACAACCCTAACCCTAACCCTAACCCTAACCCTAACCCTAACCCTAACCCTAACCCTAACCCTAACCCTAACCCTAACCCTAACCTAACCCTAACCCTAACCCTAACCCTAACCCTAACAACCCTAACCCTAACCCTAACCCTAACCCGAACCCTAACCCTAACCCGAACCCTAACCCCAACCCCAATTCTAACCCTAACCCTAACCCTAACCCTAACCCCAACCCCAATTCTAACCCTAACCCAACCCCAACCCTAACCCTCCAACCTCAACCCCAACCCCAACCCTAACTCTAACCTTAACTCAAACCCTAACATTTCAATTCTGTCACTAGAGGGCGATCTCACATATTTGAACACCAAATTTCTTATGCATCTGGCCCTGGTAATCTGTTTTCAACAAATTTTTTTTTAACGCTGTTAAATGACAAGGAGCGTTGATTGTCTCCATAAACTTACAAGTACATAATTTGCTGCAATAACTTACAGTTGGTGTAAGATGGCCGAAAAATGGGTTGCAAAAAAGTCATTTGGTGGGGGGCTTTTTTTAACAAAACTAAAAATCAACTTCATTTTTGTTTTATGCATAAGAAAGTTCATCCCATCCGGGCCATCACACATGAGCCTAATTTTTTTTTTTTAAGTCATCACTCATGTGGATACCATTTTTTAAGTCTTTGGTATGACTCGATGTGAATGACTGTGCTTCTTGTGGCACGTTATCCCTGCGATTTACACGCTTTTGCTATAGCTGTGCCGTTTTAGAGATAAGGCGCAAACCGATCAGATGTCTAATTAGTTGTACAAAGCATCTGCCTCTAAAATTGATATTCAGAGCTTCCCTGATTTTCAAAAACTGAAATTTTAGCTTAAAAAATAACGTTCTAAATTGAAGGGACAGCTGCCGTCATTTGGCAAAACCCATTAACTCCAAAATTTTGAAATTTCTTTTTTTTGCATTTTTTCAATCGTTGCTCCAAAGTCCTTCTTGTGTGCAAATATCGAGTTTTTACTCCTAACCAATTTCCAATTATCTATGGTGGCAAAACCCATTAAATCCACTTCTGTACAGAAAGTTGTCAAAAAATTTTTAAAATTATCTGGCAAAACCTGTTAACTCCACTTGTAATTGTTAATTTTGTTATTGCGTCATAAATAAAGTTTAATGCATTTCTCAAAAACTTTCATCTCACGAGTGAAAACATTGTGCATAACAATATGAAACAATAATAATGGTGACGTAATAGCTAATTGAGCTCAATGCAAATTTGGATAAAAATCGAATGCAAGATTCATACGCTGTTTATACATTCATTAATTAAAATTATTAACATTAAACTTTATTATCAAACTTTTATGATTAAGCACTTTTATCAAACCAAAAATTAAAAAAATCTACAAACAGGAACGTTCTTAAAAAAACCTGAAAACTAAAACTTGATTTTCTCGAAAAGTGCAAAAGTGGAGATAATGGGTTTTGCCAAATGACGGCAGACAGTGTGTGAGCCGTCAAGTTGCTTGTGTTGTGCCATTGGAAAGGCCTTCGGGATTTTCCTGTTTTAACAGTAACACGTATATACCAATTTTTAAAGCATTAGCTTAGGCAGTTGGTCAGCCACTAAGAATAAACATGTAGCGTGGTTTGACAAATCAGAACACAAGTAGGCCTATAAGAAAGAAGAGACTTTTTTTCGTGTGATCTTTCGGTGATATTGTTATGAAAAACGGTACGTTTTTTTTCTTATTTTATTGGCCTTTTTATCCTAGCGAGCAGCTGAGCGCTATGCGAGCTCGCTTAGTAGTTGCCGGCCATTTGTCTGCCACAGTAGGACTGGGGAATCTCACTAAATGTCTCAAGGTGTGTTTACACAGAATACGATGAAATTTTTCGTACGTACAGTGACGTAGGTTACAAAACTGTTAAAGGTTATGACGTAAAGCTACGTCACTATCCGCGGCATTCTAGAATACAATCGTTAGGGGCTTCCCAAAACAACCGGTAGGAAGCAAAACTGTTTGGGTTTGTATTGTGTGAAAAATATTTTCGTCAACTGCTTACGTCAAAAATCTGATGAAACTTCGTACGACAGCAAATCGGACTGAAATCGCATTTAGTGTAAACAGACCTTTACCCAACGGCACAACAAGCGAAAATGTCGGCTTGCTCCACATTGTCCTTTTAACGCTGAACGTCAAGCAAGGAAGCTGTGGATACCAATTTTTAAGGCATTGGTTTGACCCGACTCAAAATCGAATATCAAGTCTACCGATCCAAAAGCAGATGCTTTATTTATCCACTTGGCAATCTAAGTGGTTTAGTTTTTTAGATTGTTCAAAAAAAAAACGCTGCCACTTCAGACTTAAACTATTTGTTAGCCGTTACAAGAATTTTTACTTTTTTATGTGGTTGCGAATGCATGAGATTACCGTAAACTAAGTAAATCAGAGTCAACTGGATACATGGTAGGCCTTGAAGACTTACTAAATAAACGCTGTAAAAACCGATTCTACGACTAGTTTCGCGGTTTGACCGCTCATCAGGTAGACTCAGGTTTTGAACCCAGGACCTTGTGATTGAGAGTTTTACCTCTCCAACCACTCGGCCACCGAGCTGACAGCGTTTTCATTGCAATTTATGACGCTGACAGCGTTTTCAATTACTAATAAATCAGAGTCCTTTACGTAATGTTTCACCACAACACAATCTTTTAAATAAAACTTTCCTCATTGCTCATGAAATGACTGAACGTAAAAATGCATGTATAGAAACCACGTCTGACCTTCAGACTCATTTTGGTTGAATATTAGTCTTGCTTCCCTAGATCACTTACACTAATAGTTGATTGTCATAAATGAGTAGTTGTTTAAGTGATAAAAAGGGTTGATTGATTGTTTTATTAAAGTTTTGAGTAGCCTTTTCATGTCACATATTGTCTTATATTGGATTACAAATTCCTTGGTATGAAGTGTTGAAAAACTATTACTTTTGCAGGCGCTGTTAAAAGAAACGCCACGACTACGAAATGTTTGAACAAAAACGAGGAGCTAGCGTTAGGAAAGTGGTTTACTGGTTCCCGTGATCGTAGTGGTGGCCGATCGAGTGAACAGGATTAAAAAAAATTTGTAATAGATAACTGGATGCAGTGTGTAATGGTGTGTAATACATATATTTTGTTTAGAACATTTTTTGTAAATAAAACTTGGTAGCCTACTAGAAGTGTGTATGGTGATCTTAGTGAGTAAAAATTTATTTAATTGCTACTGGGCTATCCTCATGTAGTAGTATATTTAGCATGCAAGCGAGCTTATATTATGTAATGGGCAGTAAAACGCCGATATAATGTGCGCTCCGTTTGGCAGCCCAGTTGGGACCCAACTGAGCAGCCCACTTAACAACTGGGCAGCCCAGTTGGGACCCATTTGATGCCTAGGTTCACAGATAGAAAATTAACAATAGGCAGCTCAGTTGGGTCCCATATAACTGCCCACTTGTCACCCAGTTGGGACCCATAAGGGCTTGCTGTCTGGGTATAGCCCCCTTTATTCGGCTCTGGTTGTCAGTACAGTACATCACTAGCCTGCGACGCAACAGAAACACTTCGGCGTTTGGCGGTAATTATAAAATTTAGAAGTATAAGAAACTGTAAAGCCACGCCAGACCCCCCTTCCCCCACCAACATAATTGCTCGAAGTCAATTACATTCACTAACGATTATATTCACCAGAAATGCAAAAAGTTTTAAGCTTTTGTTTTGTTAGTAATAGTTTGTAATTTGATTTAATTATCATGGTCCCTTTGGCCCCCCCTGACTACGCCTATGGTTGCAGGGGAAATTTTCTTGCATGACAAGTAACGACGTACCCTAGAGAAAAAAGCAATTCTCTCATTCACATTTTGTGGGGAAAGGAAAAGTATGGTTCTAATATCCACCATCACCGTCTGTCATATTGACCAGTGACCACGCTTTAGTGTTGCTTCCTTGATTGGTTCGTTGGAGTTTGTGATCTGTCATATTGGTTACACATGATACAAAATCTTAAAAGAGTTTCAAATGGTAAGTGTTTTCAGCGTAGTGGTAGTTATATCTTTTTTTGTTTCTTCTATCAGTTTGTCACGAGAAAGTGATAGCGTAGAGGCGCTATCGCAGTAGCGCATGTAATGCACATGACGAATCCACTCTTGGGCAGTCAGGAGTGCCTTTCACAGTTTCAGTAGGGCCTTGTATTTTGTAGTTGAGTTTTGCAGTTGAGTTTTGCTTCCGACTTCCAATATTTGCTTTCTGTTAGATTCCACCAAGTTGAGATAATTACTCAGTATTGTAACAGTTGTAAAGCATCTTATCCCAGGATGCAACAGTGAGGCTTGGTTGGCAGTTGAACCATTAACCTTTCAATCATGGTTGTCATAATAATAATGCTTGAAACTATTGTGCCATGCTGTTGACTGGTATGTGGAAGTTGACAGTTCTTTAATCATCGCAAGAAAGTACTGGTAGGTACGGTACTGTATGTGCTAGTTTCTTCTAGTTTCTGTCTCATAACCTGTAACATCAAGAAATGGATTAGGCCTACTGTAACGCGTGTATCTTTGTACAGAGGGTGAACTTTGCGAAATTTTGTGGGTATCCTAATTGTCAGCCTCAACTTTTTTCTTCTGCATGCATAGTGTTTTTTGGATTGGATTATTGCTGAAGAATATATTAGCTATTATATCAAAGTATATACTGGTACAAAAATAAAAAATCAGTCAAAGTTTAATAATGTTATTTTTAAGGAAGTGGCTATTCTTACAGGCCCATAACATTGGTCTCTTTGGTTTATTTTTTTACTTTGTCTTGCTCTCGTAGAACTGGGAGAGTGTGAAGGATAATAAAAGAAACCAAGCGCTTAATTGTAAGGGCCCATTCAAGTAGCCACTGTCTTTTTTTAAATGAAAGTGGTAGCCTACATAAAAATTATGCAAAAACATTGTTTTCAAAATTTTTTCTTGAGGTCAAAGGTCAAATTATATTCTGGAATCTTTGTCCTAAAAATACTGTAATTTGAAAAATCATTCAGCAAGGTGTGAAGAGATAGTACCAAACTAAGCTGACTAAAGTTAGGGAATCAAACTATGACTGAATTTTTGCCACTTACCCCGATATTTGTGACTTAGTTATGACTTTGCTCACATGTCATGCTGGGCTGAGTTGTGAGAAATGATGTGCATCCAACTTTGCCCACTTTCAATGCATCAATAAAACCAACTTCCTGGTGAATAAAAGGACCTCAGTAGGTGGCTGCTTATCTCAATGACCTCATGGACCCGTTGCAGCCACTCTGTTGTTGTTAATTTTTTTCAATTAGTTTTATCTGCTATTATGGTAAGTAAGCTTACTGAATGTGTATAGTCACATGAGGTACTTCTTGGACAGTCAAAATAGTGAGGTAATCCTTGGACAAAAGGATTGCTCCAAGACCAGAAGTTGCCTAACTGTTATCTTTTGTATCATAATAGTAAAAGCATTACCAGTTGTATTGATCATGAGAAGCAAGAATTTTAATATTTTGTTATCTCACAAAATGTGTCCTCAAGTAACCTTGTCAAAAGTTAATGTAAAACGTAACTAAGTGAAAAAAGTAATTTGTCAGAATTGAGAAAGTATCTTTATTATTTCAGGTATTTTTATTGGCAACCCTACCAGGAGACGCTCTGAATTTCATGATTATGATGAGTAAACATTTCCAGCTGTATTATGCTGCCTGTGCAGACCGTCCAATAATTACCTCACAGAAATTTTGAAAACATGGGGTAATTATTGGACATCTACTGGTACTAGTTAGCACTTAACAACCATTGATTCATAGATTTTTAGCGTGACTATCAGTGGTAGCCTACTATTATTATGTACTGTGTAACTCTGTAAATTAGCCACTTTGATTATATATTTTATTAATGTGTCACCTTCTTCCCAGTCTTATGAGAGCATAACAGAGTTATGAAATAAACCAAAGTGGCAAATGTTACAGGCCCGTAACTTTAACCACTTTATTACCATTAACAAATTTATCCATTATTTAGATGTATGTTCTTTCCGAAAAATTCTTTTCTGAATTCTTTCTTTGATTTAATAAGTGTTTCTGCATGATATGTTTGCATTGCCTTTTCATGATGGTATTAGGACTACATCAACCGCAGAAAAAACTTAAATGATTGAACAACTTGTAGAAACTGCACTATATATACAGCTTGGCTAATTATGTTTTCGCTCTAGTATTCACTTAAATTTAATCATGCATTGCATGATATGGTGCTAAAGCATCAATGTACCTGACTTAGTGATCTGAAATTTTCAAACACATTGTGAAGGTATGAATTTGATGCTAATCCACAATGTATGTGTTTTCTTTTTAGTGTAAAAAAGTTAGCTGTTGCATCAGTAAACCATGCTAAACAAGGTGGTGGGATTTAATTTCTTTATTATATAAGCAAAATAAAAAATTTAATGCTGTCCATTCTTTACCCCGCTAGTGTTCATTAATTACCCCAAACGCTGGGGTAATTATTGGACAGAAAAAAGTTAAAATATCGGCCAAGACTGGCGTTGTACACTACAGCTTTAGGACCTTTTCTAACTGATAGAAGTAGAGTTAAGCTATATCATACAACCATTATATTTATTTCAACTAAAGAAGTAAGCGTAGCCAAAAACTTTCAACATTTTTCAAATTTGTCCAACAATTACCCCATCTGACTATACAGCAACGAACAAATAAGTCGTAGTTTGTAATGTATATACATGAAGTTTTGTTCAATTTTTTTGTTTAATTCCATCAGCACTTTTGAACCATTGAGTTGTAGTTCAACTTTAAGCCATATCTTGCAGGCAGTCGTGATTGTAATGCAGTATATGTAATTTTACTTGAATTAGATTTTTTTTTACTTTTTTCTTTCAAGTAGTATTATTCTGTTGATAATCCTGTCTAAGTGTTTATTGCACAGCATTTTTGGTTTTAAAATGTTTTGTTTTGGATATTTTGAAGTTGAATTAAGGTTTGTATACTTCTGTTAAATAAAGGCAGTGTTTAGAGCACTGGCCAGGTTTTCATAATCAAAATGCTGCTGCATGAGACTGCTTGTTTGATTCTGTATATGATGTTGCTGTCACGCTGGACCGGTTTTCATTATCAAAATGCTGCACTGGACTGCTTGTTTGTTTCTATAAAAAGTTTATCCAGGCTCTAGACACTTCCTTTATTAAAATGGTTAAAAAAACATTTGATGAAAAAATTCTTGCTTATGTTTGCAACTTGCAAGTGTCTTACTGTGGTAACAGTGATAGGCCTACCAATCTAATGTTTAAGAATGACTTAATGCTTTGCTTCTATTGTTTTTCATTGCATAGCATAACATGAACGAGTGAACATGAAGCAATTTTTCATAAACTGTCAGACGTAGCGATGCTTTGTTGTGTTACGATTGCCTGTAACACCAGTATTATAGTATACCAAATCACCATTATTTTCTGACAGTTTATTTTTAAAAACACTTTTGGTGGGCAATGTTATTCTTTAGCATCTTAACTTTACTCTGTCACTGCAATGCAAGTCACAGAAAAAGAAAGTTGAAATTAGCATTTTGGGCAAAGTGTAACTATCGTTGTAAATCGTTCTAAAATAAATAAATAAAAAAACAAACAAGAAACAAATTTTTTTTATTAATTTGTGGATATTAAGGAGTAGACTAAAGAAATAATTGATCTTAGATAGTTCACGAAAAAGTAAAAAAATTATCGATTTCGATGGTAGCTTAAAAAAGTGAAGAATACTGTAATTGATATTTGGTGATGATACTGAGTAATTGTAGCTTTTTAAACCTAGTGTTGACTCTAAATGCATTTTTGCTTACAAAGTTAGAGGTTACTGGTACTCGCCAGAATCACACTTCCATTTTGGCTTTGCAGTTTGCTTTTGTCCATAGTTTGGATTAAAAGAGAAATACTGGTACGATTGCTTCACTGTTACAAGTTCATGGAATGAATAGATTATTGCGAACATAATAGCGCTAATTGACTGAAATGACAAAAACATCTTGCACCTCACATTATAATATGGAATTAAGCATGGTACTACTTTACATTCTGCGAACACTACCACAATGATCTCAAAAAAAAAACAAAACTGTCAGTTTGAAAAAGAATTGTTGCTTTCAGGTGAAAGAGGTTATGAAATTGACTGATGCTCAAGCTATTAAGCAATGATGCTGATAAAATATTTTTAGCAAACGCATCGTGAAGCATTTAAACAACAGCAGTGACATTTTTGCCCTTGATCAGGATCGAACAAAATGAACCTGGGTAGTGTTTTCTTTTAATTTAGCGTAAATGTAATTTGATATAAGTGATAAAATTTTTCAGGTCTTTGTCCTATGAGTGCACTGCTCCTCTGGGCCATGTTCTTTGTAATCATTGCTTATTCCCATTAGTTTACCGAGCTTGCATGCTGTGTAGAACAAGTTTCTACTATATTTGCAATTTCGCATTAAATTTTGCACTTGGAACTGGGTTAGCGCTTTGCGCGCGGTCTTGATTGTCTTGCCTCCAACATTGCGCAGTCAATGTAAGCAACTATACGTTGGCTAACTGCTGACTGATGTGTTGTAGAAAAATGACTTGGCAGTTAGGCTGTGGACATTACTAAAATCTTTAGAGGAGTAAATAAGCCTGTGGTTATATAAGCGGAAACCAGGGAAAAAAACCGACCTACTCAAATGAGGAAGGTACAGGTGGAAATAAATATGACGTTATAGACTATTTTGCATTTTTGCGCTGCTTTATTATTTTTGATTCCAATTTTTGTGCTTTGCTGTGAACCAAAAAGTCATGAGCCCTTCTGGTGGCTCAAATTCGTTGTGATACCATAATCCTCGAACACTGCATGTATACCTGTCCCCAAGGTTGCAAGTCTCAAAAATATTTTGCCCCCCAAAATTGCTAAACTTGTTTTCATACATTGAACAGTTGACTGTAGGTGTCCATCACAGTCCACGTCGGTTGTGTGTGACCTTTTTTCAATGACGTCTTTTAACGACTTTTTTGGAGTTTCCCCACACTCTGGACGTGCCTCAATACCAGCTTCAGCTTTTACTTCTTACACACATGTTGCATGTATAGTGAGAGTGGCTAATGCGTGGCTGTCAGTCATTGTGGTTAAAGCGCACAAATCATAAATCTACAAAATACATGGAATCAAAACTAATATTTTGTAAATTAACTAATTTTTTACATAAATACATAAAAACTATTTCAATATCTGAGTGCAATCACTATAAAATTAACACTTTTTCGAAGCCATTTAATTTCAGTGCGTTTTTAAGTTTTGCATCAATCATTGTAACTTTTCATAACTTTTTTGTCAAAAGAGATGTCATCCTGGTTCAAGCGTGTTCACCTAAGTATGAACATACTTTTGCGCAAGTCAAATCTTGAGAAAATCAAACCAAGATTTTTGATTTTATTAGCGAAAAGTGCATTTGCTGAAATAAAATTTTACTGTGGTAATAGTGCATGCTCATACAAAGCAGCATCACCAATTCGCATTGGCGCAAAAAAAGGAAAAAAAGCCAAGCGAGCTTTGGTTTTCTTTAAAGGAGGTAAGGAGAAAAGAACATTAACGTCTACAGGTTATATCGTAGGCAAGAATTCAGACATATATACTTGGTTGTTTTTTTTGGTCATTTGTCAGTCATTGTCCAAGATTTTTTGGCAATGACCGAAATTGTTTTGGCCCCTGCAATCACAATGACCAAAAAAATTGGAGTTTTTGAAGAAGTGTTGCAGACAAAGGCTGCATAGTTGCCGTATGCAAAATGGAGACCTTTTTTTTATGGGAGATCATTACGTAAGGCCTAGAAACTTGACTGAAATATTAGCGAGTTAATGAAAAAAATTGGGCAAATTTAGCTACAATCGATCAATAATGACCGAAACAAAACTTTGAAAAAAAAACCAGCAAATATGTATTGTTACATCACACAAAACAAGGAAATGGCAGATGGATTGAAAAATTATTGCTATTAATTGTAAGTTTTCGTAACTCTTTTTTTTATTAGAAAAAAAAGCCCTGCCGATAATACAGGTTGTTTGGTTTTTCGAGTACTTACATGCATCCAATTGCACGAAAAGTTTAGTTATGCAAGTTATTATGTTCACTGCGACCATTTAGCTTGCCTAAGACGAAAAGATTCAGCTGAATTAGTTAGCAATTTCGTATTCACGCATTTCTGGTATTTTCTTTGAATTTTTAGCTTATGGTATAAAACAGCTTTTTAAGTATAACTTTTTTTAAAAAGAAAATAGGGTAAAAATTTTCCTTGAAGCAGATATGAATATGACTCTTCTGATTGTTTTAATCCAAGTTTCGGCTTTCCAACACCAGTGGCTTCGGAGATAATGTAATTCTATGAAAAATCGGCATTGGGGACCATAGAAACGCATTGTTCGACTGTAAAGTATTAATATTTTCAAAAATTTTTTTCATATTTTGATTTTCCATGGTCAACTACAACTTTCTGCAAAGTTCAAAAAAAAATTGAAAGACTGCACCTAGTTTGGCCAGTCTCTTGGTTAATAGTGAAGAGTTGTAATTGGTCGAATACGGATGAATTTTAGAATCCAACCTTTGGATGAATTTAAGAATCCAAATTTTTTTAAGAATTTAAGGAATTGAATTATAAGAATTTTAGAGTCCAACCTGTGAATGAATTTTAGAATGTTGGGTTCTAAAATTCATCCACGTTTGACCAATCACAAGCATTCGAGCATTCACAAGCATCCACGTTTGACCAATCATAAAAAAACATGAACTTGAATTAAAAAAAACAAACTTTCGAGTTCAAGTTCACTAATTAAATGATTTGAATTTTCTGAATTAAATCTCTGAAGACGACCTTTTAATTTTTGTTTATGGATTGAATGATTGTTATACTCGTATTGCATTTGCTTCATTTTGCGCTGTCTAATTCATTGAAATGTGATTATTGGATGATAATTGATGTTCCGAGAGTCTTAAACGAAAACGCACCTGCGCTGTGGCAACAGCTAGCTGTAGCTGTTTTTGCGGTGCTACAATCTCGGTTTCAACTGTTACTAATTTAGATATGTTGTTTTGGGAATATTTTGAATAGGGCTGCGAGCTAGAACTTTGTCATTTTTGACGAACTCAAGTTATGGCATGTTGTTTCAGGAATATTTTGAACAGAGCCGTAAACTAGAACTAGGTCATTTTTACCAAACTCGAAAAATATAAATCTTTAAACTCGAACTTGAACTCGGTTTAAAAATTGTTTGAGTTCACAGCCCTGGTGCTGCATTGAGCAAAATAACTGACTGATTCATGCTTATAAAATCGTATTATTTTTGAAATTTAGGTATCTCATCAACAAAAACATTAAAAACGCTTGAAGATGCATTTTCAACCGAGTTTTATAATAATTGCTAATCTTTTTTTCAAAAATTTCAACCAAATCATTCCTTGAAAACAAAAACAGATTATTATAATGTGAATTGTTTCAGAAACCCTTAATGCTGCAAGGCCATGAGAGATCAATAACTCAGATAAAGTACAACCGAGAAGGTGATCTGCTCTTTTCAGTGGCGAAAGATAACATTGTGAATGTTTGGTACACTATAAATGGAGAAAGGTATGGCATAAAATGTTATAAACGTTCTGGTGAAATATTTCTGAAAGTGTGTGTAATGTGGACGACAGGAAGGTTTCTTTATGTGAACAACAGCAAAACATTTGACCGCCTCAAAACATGTAAAATTACTGGGACATTTGAAGTGTGTATTGCTGTCGGGGTGAATCCGGGGATTTCCCCGAAATTGACACTTTTAGGGGGTCAAAAATGACATTTCACACGAATGATGGCTACGCTAAAAGTTGCGCCAAATCATGTGAGCAGAATACTGAATATCGAATACCAATAACAGCAATTTTATGAGGAGATAATGCCCCCCCAACAGACACAATTTTATACCCCTATGACATCCCATATCCTGTTTTTCGCGTGAGCAACAGCAGGTCTAGAAATTGCTCAAAATTTCAAATTTCACAAACATTGCCCTAATACCAACAACAGCAATTTTAATTGGGGCCAACCCCCCCAAAACCAAAGAATTTAGAAGCAGGGATACACCCAGCAAATTTCAAGGGGGGGAGGTCTAAAAAAAACTAGGAAACTCGATCTCGCACTCAAGAGCGGATCCGTAAAATTTTGGTGGCAGGTGGATGAAATTTTGAATTAGGTTGAGTGTTGACTAACTACAAAGACGTTAGACCCAAAAAAGGCACAAACAGTGCTTTGAAAGTGTTTTCATGTCTGTGACGTATTCAAGATTTTTTTTCTGGGAAGGGGCACCCAGAATTGCCATATTTTCAGGTGTGTTTTTTTTCAGGCAGAATAATTGTGAAGCATATTGAGAATAAAAAAGGCTTTAGGGGGGTCCGGGGGCATCCTCTCCTGGAAAATTTTTGAAAATTTACGTGCTGTAGTGGCCATTTAGCACTTCTTGAACAATTTTTAGGCAAAGTTTGTTTAAATTTTTTGCCCCTAAATCATGAGTGTTTCACCAAATATGATGTATTTTGTTTGTACATTTTCGATTATATATATGCGTAAAAAGGTTCAAAATTATGGAAAAACTGTATTCATCAAAAACATGTTTGAAAATGGCTGGTGGGAAGGATGCATCCTCCATATCCCTCCTGAATCAGCCCTTACCCACATGGATAACAATGTCTCTTACCACTACACCAACCAGCTGATTTGGCTTCAGCATGATGTGCGGCAAATTCTGTCACAGTTGTTTTGAAATAACATCACGTACTGCACTTGCCCAGTTTGGACACTTCATTTTGAAAAAAAGTTCGGTTTAAAAAAAAGGGGGGGGTTTGACCCCCCTGGGTGCGCAACTGTTTAGAGGGTCAAGAATGACATTTCTTTACATGAACAATGGCAAGGCTGAAAGAGCCTGTGGAGTTTTGAGTTTGCGTTTTTAATGTTTATTTTAATAATACAAGTCATTTTAAATACTTCTGCACGAAATTGTGGTTGAATTATTCCTGTGTTGGCACTGTGGAATTTTTTAAATGTTGCAATTTCGCAACTGTGTTGGGGCCATTTCATTTTACTACAGACCAAGAAATTGAATTTTATAACTTTATGTCGCAGATTTTGATCAAACTTTCAGAAACAGTAGTGTTTGACATGTAAACAATAATAAAATAAGAACCAGCTCAATCGGACCAGTAGTTTTCTTGCAATCGCTGTTCAAAAAATGGCCACATTTTTCATGGTGGCGCTAGAGTGAAAAGTGTTTTTTGCTAATAACTCCTGCTCTGATCGTCCGATTTTGACAAAATTCGTGTTAACCCCGTTATTTCAAGGATGAGGAATTCAAAAATTCCATCAAAATACTTGTCAAACCCTTAGAAAACAAATTATTTAACATTTTAGTTTTGAAAGTGCCGTACCGCAAACGCTGAGGCTGATTTTGACTCGTTGACTTAAATTTTTTTGAAAATTTGTTTTTGCTAAGATTTGTTAGCTTAAGCAACCAAAAGGAATATGATGCCCCACAGGTATAACGCATCAATTCTGAATGAAAACGAATAGTACTAGTTTCGTGGCGTTTGATTTTATTCCAAATTATTTTGCTAAGGCAAAAAAGAGTAAATTGATCTTCTAATATTTCAGTCAAGCTGCCACCTAAACAGACACCTTGTGCTTGTCTGCCACTCCAATGCAAGAGCCTGTGAAACAAACTGTCTAGTATTAGCATCAAATTGGGCAGAGCCCTCACTCCAACCTATCTTTGTACCAACTGCAGGTAACTGAGAGTTGAATAAGCAGAAGCGAACAATCAGCAGTTAAAAAATATTTAATGCTTTGGAAAATACTCATTAGTCACAGTAATTGCTTATTTTGTCATCAATACAGTTACAATGAACAAGTAACATTATGACATAACCATTGAAATGCTTTCTAGAATAAATGTACAAAGAAAAGTTACGGTGCAATCACACTAACTGAGACGGTGAGACCTTTGATACATTGTGCAGGTATATCTTATTGTGACATGACTTTGTGCGGATGTGATGTCACAATAAGATAAACCTGCACAATGGTCTCAACGTCTCAGTTAGTGTGTTCGCACCTTTAAAGGTGTGGTTCGATGCAAAACAATACGCTAGGATTAGTTTTGTTATGCCTTGAATTACTCAATAGCTTTGGTCGGATGTTAAAATTCGATTTTGTTAAGAAGTTATTAGCAAAACAAAGTAAAAAAATACTGGCTTTTGATTGGCCAGTTTCATTCGTGACGTCATTGGAGGGCAAGCAGATACAGTTTCTTCAATCAGCAGTCTCGGCTTTACCACTTGTTGATGATTGCATTGCCCTGGCTGAGTTTTAGAGAAATAAATGGTTGGTTTTTGCATGGCTCCTGGATGCAGCAACAGGATAACAAAGAGTATAAGCTATGTGGTATTTTTTGTAGGGGAAATGTACAGTTGGCAGTTAGCGTAGAATTGATGTTTGAAATTGTTATTTGTAATATCGGTAACAAATAATGTAAAGAGCTGAATTTTTGTGGTGTGTTAAAGGTATGTTTTTAATGGGTAGATTGAAAGTAGGAGCAAGATCCTTTTTACTTCTGTTTGGAGACTTCAGTAAAATAGGCTACTTAACCAACTTTCATACAAATCTGTTTAGTGATCTAATAAATATCACTAAACCAAATTGCAGCAACAGCTAACAGACTAATTATGGATAGCATTTTATTGAACGTTTTCGACCATAACTTTTGGTCCTCTTCAGAATAAAATTTTAACTACATTTTAAGAATAAACTAACCATATGAAAGTATTTAATAAAACCATAGTAACTTTCAGCATTACTAACAATTAACACATTATTACCTAACATTAATTCATATGCGGTACAAATCTTGCACAAATGAAATGACGTATTAAATCTTGCACAAATGATATGACGTAGTAATAAATAAAACGCACTACAATAATAACTAAAATACGAAACGACATAACAACTGCATCGAGTTTAAATACACTTGCTAAAATATATTTAGTAGAAAAGAAAACCCCCCTGCATATAACTGTGTATTTAGTTTAGGATTGTGTTTTTTGTTAAAAGAGCTTCTTGAATTTTGCTGTTATATTCCGTGTTACACGTCCTAATTACTTTAAAATTGTCAACATTTATGTTGGCTTGTTTGCATGATTGGCAATCATCTATGTGGTCCCGTATTGCTGATTTTGCTTTGGGTTGGAGGTGCTCTTGTATTGTGGTACCTAAATGTCGTGTTGTCATACCAATGTATGACATATTCGTATCACACGAACAAGAAAATTTATACACTACATTTGATACCAATTCAACAGGAGTAACATACTTTAACTGAAAATACGATCCAACTTTCAAAGCTAGCTAATACACGTTAATATCTACATCATATTTCATTTTAACAAAGTTACTGAGCTTTTTTGCAAATTGCTGGGAAGATTTTCCAAGATACGGTAAGCCAATTGTAAACATAAAATCCTTTTCATAGTTGCTTGACGTGTTGTTATTTTCTTCAAATTTTTTTATGACATTATTTATAAACCAATTAGGATAACCATTATTCTGAAATATCTTGCATAGCTTTTTGACTTCACGCGTATACAATTCAGAATTCCAACACACAAATTTAGCACGGTGTAATAAGCAAGTAATTAAACCAGTTTTTCAAGAAGTAGAAAGAAAATTTTAACACACGAAAGAAAACTTAGTAATTTGTGGATGAAGCAATCAGATAAATGCCCAGATTGCATAATGAATTTAAGTAAAAGAAAATTAAGTCTCCATGAAAGGAATGCGCTGAAATTTGGCTTAAGTCACCCCATTTTACCAAAAAAAGTTGAAAAGGACAAGATTAAATGTAGCATTGAAAAGCTAGTTTATACTTTAACACGTAACACAGGAATAAACGTTGATGAAGGTATGAAAGACGACATAAAGTTTTTACTTCGGAAGTTCACTGATGATGCTGACCGCGCATGCATGATTCGAGTTAATCAATCAATGCACAACACCCTTAAAAAAATGTCCCAAGATTCTAGCATTAAAGTCTGTAAATTTGATAAAGGAAATGGTTTGGCTATTTTGGACTCCACCAATTATGATGCGAAGTTGCATAAAATTATACAGGACAAGTCAAAGTTTGTTGAAGTTAGGCAAGACACTGCTATTCATCCGATCATTCAAAAAGAAAACTCCATTGCTTATTACATAAGACGCTACCTGAAGAATATATAAGGTTATACCAAACTGATACCAAGTGGTAGTAAACTGGGTAAATTATATGGAATGGCTAAAGTGCATAAGTCTGACGTACCTCTGAGACCTGTCATATCTATGATTGGAACCCCCGAGTATAAACTAGCAAAGTTTCTAGATGATTTGATAAAACCTCACATTCCAGACACGCACTTGCTAAAATCCACTCAAGAATTCACTGATAGATTGAAAGAAACCCCATTCAACAACGGAAATTCAATGGTCAGTTTTGATGCCGTGTCGCTGTTTACAAATGTTCCGCTCGCCGAAACTATTGAGTTAATTATGGATCGCATGTATGATGATGATAATTGCAATGCTGTTCCAGTAAATAAAGTCGTATTTCGCAAATTAATGTTCATGGCCACGCAGGGACTTTTCATGTACGACAATAAACTCTACAAGCAGGTTGATGGCGTCACTATGGGCTCTCCTTTCGGACCTACTCTAGCTAATTTTTTTCTAGGATATATATATTGAAGAAAAAATTTTTGCAAATAATAAAGAATTGCTACCAAAATTATACTTGAGATACATTGACGATGTTTATGCTGTTTTTGACTGTGATGATGATTGTTTAAAATTTTTGGAAGTGCTAAATTCGCAACATAAAGATATTAGGTTCACTATAGAAAAAGCAACCAAAATTTCCTGGATGTTCAAATAAAGTTGTTGGATAATGGTTATGAGACATGTGTTTGGCGTAAACCCACCAATACTGGAGTATTATGGAATTTTAATGCTATATGTCCTACTTCATGGAAAACTGGTTTAATTACTTGCTTATTACACCGTGCTAAATTTGTGTGTTGGAATTCTGAATTGCATGCGCGTGAAGTCAAAAAGCTATGCAAGATATTTCAGAATAATGGTTATCCTAATTGGTTTATAAATAATGTCATAAAAAAATTTGAAGAAAATAACAACACGTCGAGCAACTATGAAAAAGATTTTATGTTTACAATTGGCTTACCGTATCTTGGAAAACCTTTTGGTACAATTGTATCTTGGTAATAATGTGTTAATTGTTAGTAATGCTGAAAGTTACTATGGTTTTATTAAATACTTTCATATGGTTAGTTTATTCTTAAAATGTAATTAAAAATTTTATTCTGAAGAGGACCAAAAGTTATGGTCGAAAACGTTCAATAAAATGCTATCCATAATTAGTCTGTTGGCTGTTGCTGCAATTTGGTTTAGTAAAACTACCTCTTTGCCGAAAATTTACTAATAAATTTCAGGTCATACTTTTGCTTATATGTGTGTATTTATGTAGATTCACCAGTGGTGTAAAAATTATTTTAAAATTGTGCTTAGGTAAAAGTATTGTTACTGACGGCAGGACTGGTGAGGGGCGGGGCAGGGAAGTATAAAGTATCAGGGGCTCGTCATGTTTTGAGGGGCTCGTCACAGGTTTTGAGGGGCTTCGCTCTTATAAAATTTTTTTCTTTAGAGCGAGACACACGCGAAGAAATGTTGGAGAAATTACGTCTTCGCTATGAGACCTTTTTTTTGGAGACAAACAAAAATATAAGAACTAAATTTTGGTACCCGGGGAAGAGATGGAAACCGGTTGGGTCGACCAGCACCGGTCGGGTCGAGATTCTTTGACCGGCCGGTCATACCGGTTGAAAAACCGGTCAAATTCCCTTTTTTTGCAGCTAAAATACTCCTAAAATCAAGCGAAATACACATACCGATATGTGCTTTTTTAAATAGTTTGTAAAAATTGGCATTAACAAATCACACCTTCTAAAAACAAAAGTTTGTTTTCTGTTTACTTTTATTAAAATAGCCTTCTCGTTTTTTTAGATGAAATTTGACGTGTTCAAAATATTTTAGTGACGAAGTTAGCGCAAACTACAGTTTGTCATTAGGTTTATTGAAGACTGAACATATACCTGCAGTAAAAAAAAAGCAGTCGAGCGGGCCGGTCATAGACCGGCCAACCGGCTTAGATTTTGCAGTTTACTGGTTGGATCGAGAAAATCCTGACCGGTTTCATCTCTGACTGGGGGGGGAGGAATTATATCTCTGCCCCAGAACCCGGATTTTCTCTCAACGGCCCTGACTGACGGCAAAATATTCGATTTAAAGTAGAAAGTATTGACTAAAAAAGCACTCAAGTAAAATCAAAAAAAGTAATCATTAAAGTGTCAGCTGCACACTTACCGATGATTACTTGCAGCTCTGAAGGTGCAAAATGGTAAAAAAAAAGAAATTATTACTGTTCAGATGGCCGAATCGATAGAACGTCTGCTTCTATTAGAAACGGGAGATTCCGGGCAGTGCCGTAGCAGCTCAACTTTGGCCCCCCCAAAATCTTTCAAGGGCCCCTCTACTAAGCTTTTGACATAAATTGTTTTAGGTGTTTCCAGGAGTAACTGCTCAGTGTCTCACTACAATGCAAATACTGCGGTAGAACATACGCGTTGTCGCTGTGAAAAAATAAAAGGTGTAATTTTAAGACAAGTTTATTACACCCATTTATCTATTTTCCCTTAAAATCGTCAAGCTAGAGCACACTTTTTTGTTCGCAGATCATAACCTGTTGATCAGGCTAACTTTCGATTGACAACATGGCCAGTAAAGAACCAATCGGATGGCCAAGTGAATAATGTCTGCTTCTAGATCGGTAGACTCAGGGATTGATTCCCAGTCGAGTCAATCCAATCACTTGAAAATTGATATTTACAACTTCCCTACTAGACAATAGACATTCAGCATTAAAGGGATAGTGTGAAGCAAGTCGTCAAGTTCGCTTGTGCCATTGGGAAAAACACTTAACGGGATTCCCCCATCTAAATGTGGAAGACAGATGGCCGGCAACTCCTAAGCGAGATCGTCTAGCGCCCCATTGCTTTCCGTGATGGGTAGATAAAAATGCCAACAAACGAAAAGTAAAAAGATAGTCTGCTGTTTGCCATATTAGATCTATTAAACGTTTTAATAAGTTTCAGTTTTCTGAAGCTTTGTTCAATACTGGTGACAGTAACAACGCATTTTGTAATTTCGAGGAGTAAGGCAAGCGAGCACTTATTACTATTGAATTAAAAGTTCAACGTTATTGAAGGGAGACTGCCGAATGAACTGGTGCCGTTCTAATCAGCAACCATCCGGTAAATATATATCAAATACAATGAGCTCCAGCTGTGAATCAAACCCTTCGCAAAGGATCTGAACCTGTGAGCGGTACTGCCAGATCATATTGCTGACCATGGCTGTTCATGCACGAAGCTGCTGGGTGTAAACAGCTGCAATAAAAAGACAGAAGGGACATCACATGTCAGCTTAAAACTTTCTAGTATCAACATAATAGCCTGGTCCACCAATGGTTTAGAAAAGTTTGCTTTAAATCTCTTCCTCAGAAGCTATAGGCCTACAGTTTCTTAATTTTTTTAACATGTTTAACATTTGCGTTGTAAATAAACATTATCTTTTTCTATTTTCATTCTCTTTTTCTTTTCACTTCTTGATTGAGGAAGATAAGACCAATGTCCAATTCCTGCGCTATTTCAAAAGCAGATGTCGTCGAACTAGCAAAACCTTTTTTTATGGACTATTGTATTCGGTGTCAGATTATGGTTACTGACACAGAACTAGGGTAGGATTGAATTCAATTTATTGAGCGAATAGAACGTCTGCTTCTGGATTGGTAGACTCTGGGCTTCGATTCGGAGTTCGGTCAAACCAATGACTATTGGTATTCACAGCTTTCTTGCTTGACGTTCAGCATTAAAGGGACAGTGTGAAGCAAGCCAGCAAGTTCGCTTGTTGTGTCGTTGGGAAAGACACTAAACGGGATTCCCCCATCTAAGTGTGGTAGACAGATGGTCGGCAACTCCTAGGCAAGCTCGTATAGCGCCCCGACGTTTTCTCGTGATAGGAAGATAAAAATGCGAATAAATAAAAAAACAAATGAATAAAATTTTGAATCCGCTCACAAGGTGTTATTGAATTTGAATTTAATTTTTTCAAGAGTAATGAATTTGAACTTAGTAACTGCGGAGTAGAAGCTGGTCAAAAAAGTGCTCAATAACAAAGTTGGAGCGTATTATGTTCACTTCAGCACATGAATTTGAATTTAAAAATAAAAAAATGTTTGGATCCAACTCCACCCCGGCCTCCTCTTTTAAGTCCTACGCACACTCTTACACCAGTATATTCTTTATGACATCATTATGCAGTTTATGACGCTATTTAAAAGGGAACGATAGCGAAGAATTTCAAAACTGAAATATAATAGAATCTAAGCGCAAAAAATCCCATTTAACGGAATTTGTGAAGCAAAATTTTATTTTTGAATTGATGCAACTTTGGGTTTTTAGGCAACTTGGGGCCCCTTTTGGCAGTGTGGGCCCCCCAATTGGGGGGTTTGGGGGGCGGCTCCTACGACTCTGAATCCGGGTTTGGTTCAGAGTAGGATTAAACCAGCAACTTAAAAGTTGGTATTCATAGCTTTTCTGCATGACGCTTAACATGAAAAGTGACAGCGTGAAGAAAAAGCCAGCAAGTTCAATTGTTGTGCTATTTGGAACCACGCTTAGCGAGATTTCCTTATCTCGGAGTGGCAGACAGGTGACTCGAAACTCCTAATCTGCCTAAGCAAGCTTGTTATAGCTTCTCTATTGCAAAGAAGGATAAACGTAGCCTATGAGTAAATAAGCTTTAACTTAGAAGCGGAAACCTGCTTATTTCTGTTAACACTTCAATTTTAGGGTTGGAGTTTGCTTTTTTCCATAATTAAGGTTAAAAGAGAAATACGATAGTTTCACTGCTGGGCCTTCAGATTTATGGATTGAAGAACCGAACCTGAGATTTGCAATTTATCAATTCAATTGATGATCGCAGGTGCAATGGCTGTACTTTTGGCGTCTGCGCGCATGATTGCGAGATACTGCTTGGTAGCTTGTGAAGCGTGCTTTGTTGATTTGATTTTCTAGCACAGCTTGCTGGTAGTGTTAGTTAGGATTGCAGCTATGCAGTGCAGCTGTGATTTGGGACTGGGGTCGATAATTTGGTTCATAATGTAAGAAGTGCTGTGCTGTGTTAGCAGAGAAGAGAAATAGACATTAGCAGAGAAATAACCATACAGTGTAAATTAGAGTGTATTAGATCAGCAGCCCCTCCCCTTCAATGCTCCTTTTACAATGTTGGAAGTAAAGAAAGCATTGAGTGCAGTCAAAACAGCAAGCAAAAGCTTTGACAATTGTGGCTTCCATCCTACTATGCGGAAATATATGGGCATACTATCCCTACAGTTCCTTTTGAATTTATTTAACTTATGTTTGGCACGAGGAGTATGGCCCTGGGAGAATAAGAGGTGATTTTTATAAGGAAGACTGGCAAACTCTCATATGAAAAACCTGGTGCTTATAGACCAATTTCTATAACATCTTACGTGGGCAAATTATTGGAGAAGTTAATCTGCTTTCGATTACAAAATCATTTTTCCTCAATTAAGCTGCTTGATGAAAATCAAGAAGGTTTTACCAAACAGAGAAACACCATTCGTTACTTGAACAGACTTGACATGCTAATTCAGTATTATGGCAAACATAATAGAAAAACAGTTTTGGGCTTATTTCTGGATTTTGAAAAGGCATTTGATTCTGTGTGGTTGAAGGGGTTAGTTGTAAAGCTTTTTGACAAAGGAATACAGAAGAATCTTCTGAAGTTGATTCATGGCTTCTTATTTAAACGAAAGGTGCGATTGAAAGTAAATTCTTATACTGGCCCTTGCAGAAAAGTTGGCGCGTATGGTTTACCACAAGGTTCTGCACTTTCTCCATTTCTGTTTAAGTTCTACATTCAAGATCTAATATTCACCAACCAAGTTTCTCACTTGCATAGCTGCAACAGTGAAGATATTTGACCCATAAATGTTTTAAAATTTGCTGATGATGCTACTGTTGTTGTTTTTGGGGACGATACAAAAAAAGGTGTTGCTAAACTTGAATATGTCTGCTCGGAGTTGTCTGATTGGTGTAGTAAATGGAAAATGGTGATAAACTGTGACTCAAATAAAACCGAGTATATGTGTTTTGCAACGGCAGAGGGAAATGCTGATTTGGTTCCATCCACAATCCCTTTTGGTCTCAAAACTGTGAAAAGAGTCGATATGACTTGTGTTTTGGGCATTCGCTTAGACAGCAAGCTAAAATTCGACCTACATGGTCAACCTGTGTACAGTCGGTTAATACACAGATGGTCCTCTGTACTAAAACACGGAAACAAGAACTGGGGACTCAGCTACAGAGTTACAATTAACCTAATAATAGTGTTGTTCTTTCCTTGTCCTCTTTATGGAGGTGTGGTATGGATTAACCAACGCAGCATAACGAAAATTAACAAATTGTGGTATAAGATACTAAAGTCTACACTTGGTGCAACCCTGAATGTTAAGTTGGAATTGTGCGAAATTATCACTGGACTACCTCCACTAATGGTGCAAAACTCCGTCAATACCATTAAACATATGCTTAAACTTAATATCTGCAAAAATGAAAATGATCCCTTACAAACTTTGGTATCAGCGATTTGTGGTTCAACCAACATGATCAGTTCATTGCGTGTGAAAATACATAATGTGTTTAAGTTTTTGCAGTGGAAACAATGTAAGTACTCAAGTGAATTGTCTGACAGCGACAAGATTATTGTACGAAGTAGTGACTATGATAACTTCACTAAATTGTCTAGTAAATGCTGCTCATAAACAAAGTCTGCTGTCAAAGCATACACCATGCATTTGTGGCAAGACATTGCTACCAACAAGTATTTGTTAGATGGTCATAGCACTATCCCTACAGTCTCTTGTGATGCCTTAAATTTTAAATATATGTCTCGTAAAATAGAAACTCTTGCCTTAAGCTTACTGTATCCCAACAATTTGCTGAATTCATTTCTGTTTACGCACTTTCCTACTTGCTGTGAAACACCATTGTGTGGCTGTCGTGAAAATGTGCAATCGTTGTTTCATGTTGTGTTCGAATGTAACTGCTGTGAAAACAGTCAAAACACCATTAACAAGTTGATAGCTGCTTGTGAGTGTGACGTCGATTGTAATGTGTCAACGGAGGATTTGAGTGTGATTTTGTTGAATCATAGCCGGATCGCAGGTTTCTTTTCGCTATTAATAAGTCGTGTAATTGAATGCTTGCCTTATTTGAATCACAGTGTCAATATAATATCCTAAAACTATCCCTAATGCACATTATTCTTGCTTTGATATGGTGTTAGTTGCATTTACCTAGTTTTTGTTGTATTTACCTTCATATCTGTGGTATGCACTGTTTTTTGGATTAGTTAGTTGTATTTACCTTTACCTCAGTTTTGCAAAATTGTACTTAAGATGTGCTGTAATATCTGTACTTCGTTTGATCAGTTTTGTATGTACGGCCTTTATGCATTAGGACCCATGGTCATTGTGTTTTCCTTGATATGTCTGTATTAGATGCTCTCCTATAATATTAGGAGCTTATTATCTACGTAGGAGGTTGATATATTCATCATTGCGTTATATCATAGGGGCTTTTAAATGTGCACGTTGTTAGGCACGTATTTTTTTAATTAATTTATATATATATAAGCTGTCCAAAAAAGGCATTGTCAATTTCCGTTACACCCCCCCTTTGAATTGTCAATTACTTTAAAATTCAACAATTCATGGTGGCTGCTCAAAATGGTTTTGTAGGCAGCTTGTTTGAGACTGTTGGTTTAGATGCCGTTATCGTTATGTCACCATGGTAAGTTCAGCTTACCAAGAAGATCTCGGTGTGCCTTGGTAAATTTACGTGGATGACTTGCAAAAAGTGTGATTTTTGGACATTTTTATTGTTATGAAAGCTTATTGAAATAACTTTTTGATTTTGACAGCTCTTAAGAAAATACCAAAACACATTTGCTATTTTTGTTATTGTCACAACATTAATGAGATATTTGATGTTATTTTTGGTTTGAAAGGTTATAAAGATTCTGGGTTAATTAGGTAGTGACCAGAAGAATAATATCTTGCAAGTGACCAAGTTGTGTTCTAAGCTTGCTCTAGGTGACTTCTGTGGACAAAAGCAGATGTTTGTACACATAAAAGCTGCCATACATTGATGCTATCTTTTTGGCATGATTGATCAAGTTGAGATATTGTTTGCGTTCTAGAAATTTTTAATAAAAATAAGGTAGTAATACACCTTTAGCGTGGAATTTTGATTTTAACTCGTCGCTGCACTGCTACTCAACTAGTTCCACTTGTGCCACATAGATGGTTGAAAATAATCTGAATTTGAGATTGCAAATGACACAGTGGGCCATATTCTAAAATATTTCGGTAAGATGTCTCTGGCCAGATGACTTTGTTTGAGGGGCCGGATCCAGCTCACAGGCTGTTGGTTGCCAGTCCCTAAAACTAAATTTCATGTTTTATGGACAATATATTCCTTGTTTCAATTTAGAAGATTTCCATTTTGTCATAATTTTACGTTTGTTTTAAAAGGCCTTCAACCAAGTAATAACTTCTCTAATATTAAACAATCTTTTTGCAGATGTTTTCGTAGACCCAGAGTATGACACTGGAACTTTTTTAAACTTTTCCAAAATCTGAGCATTTGCAGGGCACACTCAACAGCCATTAGGGATGTGCCGGATACCGGATATCCGGCAAGTCTAACTTACCAGATATCTGGTATCTGGCCAGATACCGGATAGTAGCACTAATTCAAACGTAATATATTGATGGTTTTTGTCCACGCTGTTGTTTTGCTCGACTAGCGAGCCATGAAACTATTGCATAAGATCATGTCAATCAATCAATCACAACTTTAATTTCTGACTGCCAACAATAAGCAATCAGAATAACGCATGAAAATAAAATGGCACAGAAAAAGGAATATGCAACAAAAACGCAAAACGTTGAAACATTCAAGTTACGAATAACTGTGCATGGTTGCACAACCTTAATCTAAAAAATACCCAAAAAAAGAAATGCAGCTATTATGTATGTACACCGTACCGCAGCCCTTTTACCTTAGGATTTAGTACTTTCCCAATAGATTTAGTACTTACCGTTTCTAGCACGTAACCCTTGCTGAGAGGTACTTACAGGTACTACACCTTGCCCAAGGGTGACCTGGAGGAAGTTGTGATAAGGTACCCTCATTAATTTGACTTATCAACATTATGCAGTTTGAGCTCATACCCAGGAGCGATTGATTCTAGATGATTATTAACAGACTAGCCTATAACCGCACACACATAATAAAATTTCAATTTTAATAGAATAAGGCTTTATCAAAATTGTCGGGATCAAATGCTATAATTAGTTGCAGGCGTATTGGTTATACATAAAGAAATTAAAAATTGCATTTTATCAGTACACACTCACAACACCGGCATCAACGAATGTTAATTTGGCGATAGCACAAGTCAGAGTGTGGTGGATTCTACTTGAAATAACATACTCAAATACTGTATAACAGATAGCATATTTCATTGGTTCAAGCAGTCTATTATCCAATCTTTGTTGTCTTGCTCTTCGATCATGGCTTATTTTTTCATCCAGCATTGCTTCATAGTAATAATCTTTTGGAGTTTATTGCCTTTAATTTCCCATACTTCGACCTGGAATTACAAAAACAAAACAGCAACAAAAAGAAAAATGACTATAGGCCTACGATAATGCGACTAGCTGTGCTTACATAGCTAAGGATTTTACTAGTTTGAAATAAGATGCGCTTTGGCCTTACACTCAAATGATCGTAATGGTTTACTTTCTTTAATGATTGGGGGTAGCTTATTCCATATCTTTGGTGCCAAGAATTTAATGGGTTGCTGGCATACCGTTGCGCTTTATGATAGAGGAATGTGCTTACTATTGCTTCTTGTTGTAATGCGAGTTGCTTTTATGCAGAACAGATTTTGTAATGCTGCAGGAAGACATTAATTTGAATATTTGTACATAAAAATACATATTTCATGGTCCTTTATTTGCTTTATAGTTAATAAACCGTTTTCAATCATGCCATCCTTAGCACTTGAACAACGATTTAGTCCAAAAATAATTCTTATAAATTTGTTGCAGATTCGTTAAAGCTGACTAACTATTGTTTCGTTTCCAAAGCACCAGTTGACGACACAGTAGTGCACGTGGCTCAGTATTAAAGAGTGATATAATGTTAACATCGCTTTTTTGTTCTGAAATGACCTAATGTGCATCACAGCTCCAAGGGCAGCTCTCATTTTTTTCTTTAAGGCCTACTGCATACATATGATGTTTCCATGTGAAATTCTCATGAATAGTTATGCTTAGAAATCGAATCAAAGATACTCTTGCAATCACCTCATTACGTAGTTTCAGTTCACTTGTTTGCGTAGTTTTTCTAGATTTACAAGGATTGCAAGTTTGGAATAGAATACACTCTGTCTTTTTCACATTTACTGTTAGTTTATTAGCTAACATTCAGTTATTGATATTGCTAAGCTCTTTGTTTCCCTTGTCATAAAGAGATTGAATATTGCTACCTGAAAGAAAAACATTGGTATCATCAGCCAATGAAACATTGGAGCTGAATTCCAAGCAATTCTGAAAATCATTCATACATATTAAAAATAACAAAGGCCCTAGGATGGATCCTTGTGGAACCGAGCTAGTGATATCCCTTGAGTTTAATGATAATTTACCGGCACATTACTTTTTGCTTGCGACCGGTGAGATAACTCTTAAACCATTCAAGTGATACTCCTCTTACGCCATAGTGAATTAGTTGGAGCAACAATATGTCATGATCAATGGCAGGGCTGCGAACTCCATCAATTTTTAATCGAGTTCAAGAGACATTTGCAAGTTTGAGTTCAAAGATTTTTTTTTTCGAGTTCGGCAAAAATGATCGAGTTCAAGTTCGAGTTCATAACCCTGTTCAATAACCATCAACGTCTACGCATAACCACTCAGTCTCTGATGTAAATGGGGACTGATCTACTAGGGTCCATTTTAGTTGCTCATGGACAAATGTAGCAAGGCTGTGTATCCTGTTTAAACAGCACCCAGCTAGTGCAAAGCCTGGAATCACAAGCTTGTCGGTAAAAGTAGTCTGGTTTATTTTTGTTCAGGAAATACAAGAAAGGGCGTTTTTCCCGGTGAGAGGCTGCGAAAAGACCATAATGCCCAGCTCATGCAGCTGGACGGTCGTCGAGTCTGCAACCTCTCACTGTGGCTAAAAGCACAGTGGGTCTCGTGTAGTAGGATGACGAGTGCCTCAAACTGCACAGCGAGATGGTGAAGGACATTCATCTTGCTTGCAGAGAGGCCTTCAATGTTCAGCTGCAGGATTGCTGGCCTTCAAAACTTGTTGACGATGTGCCCTGAAGCAGAGCAAACATCGCCCCGTCCTGAAAAGGACGTTTGCCGGTTAGTAGGCCTTGGCTGAGCATCGAGATGGGTAGATACCCTTCCGGGTCGGCAGATTTGGTTTCGGTCTGTCATTGTAACTTTGCAAGAGAAAAGCTTTGTACAGACTTAATCACAGCCCAGGCTACTTGGAAGCATCTGCCATCCGGGCCAAATGGAGCCATTACAATGCCCTGACCAACCAACTCGCTAAGAGCTTGTTGCCACCTGATACATCTGATGTGAACCGGGCATACTAGGACTTCTGTAATGCCATCAGCACAGCAGCCAAAAAGTATATCCAAAGTGGTCGACGAAACGACCACATTCCGTGTTGGGATGCTGAGTGTGAGAACCTCTATCAGATGTTTCTGCAATCACCTGAGGGATCAGACTCTAGCAGGGCTGCTTCTGCCCTGTTGTCCAGGCTTGACAGAAAACGCAGGGATCGATGGTCTGAGGCAGTCCAAACCATCGACTTTTCTCACTCCAGGCGAAAAGGATGGAGCATATTAAACAACTTAACTGGTAGATCATGACGCTCCCTTCGGCGCTGTGTCGTTTTAGCCAATGCCATCGCATCAGTACTGGTCAATAACGGCAAATACAAGGATATTGATCGCAAGTCATTCCGGCTTGTGTCTCAAGAAGTGTCTGATCTTTGGAGGGCCTCTACAACAAGTGCAGTGAATGTCTGTGAAAGCTTTACTCCCTCAGAATTCGCAGCCACCCTCAAACATCTGAAGCCAGAGAAGGCTTCAGGCCCAGACTATCTGCCCTGAGCTTTTGCTCCATGCTGGAGCTGCCCTGAAATCCTAGCTGTGTGGCTTTCTTTCATCTTGTTTGCACCACCTCAAAATTCCAAAAATCTGGAGAAGAGCGTTGCTTGTCGCGATCCCCAAACTAATGAAGCTTGTTGAGGACCCCAAGAGCTATCGCCCCATTTCTTTGCTCTGTTTCCCCTACAAGATCCTCGAGAGGCTCATTTACACCCATATCGAGCCCATTGTCGACCCGCTTTTTTCTCGGGAGCAAGCTGGGTTTCAACAGGGGAGGTCCACAGTAGACCAAACTGTTCTACTTACCCAACACATCGAGGACTCAATTTGAGACCAAGAAGAAGGCCGGTGCTGTTTTTGTCAATCTGACAGCTGCTTATGACGCTGTCTGGCATCGTGGCCTCACCTGTAAGCTGCTGAGACTCCTTCCTGATAAACACATGGTCCAAATGATTATGGAACTTATCCGAAATACAAGTTTCACCCTTTCCATCGGTGACAGCAAGCGAAGCACGTTACGACGTTTGCAAAATGGTCTCTCACAGGGATCAGTCTTGGCTCCCCTCCTTTTTAACATCTACACATACGATCTGCCTTCCACAATTTACCAGAGGTATGTGTATGCCGACGACCTGGCATTGATGCATACCTCGAAAGACTGGAAGACTTTGGAGGGCACTTTAAGCCAAGACATGACAACACTTTCAGCGTATCTCCAGACTTGGAGGCTGAAGCTCAGCCACACTAAGACGGTGACGACAGCCTTTCATTTAAACAACCGAGAGGCGAAACATGAGCTCAAAATCTTCAACAACGGCAAACTATTGCCGTACCGTCCAACTCCAACCTACCTTGGTGTAAAGCTGGACAGGTCGCTCACTTTTCGTCATCACCTAGAGGCATTGCGCAAGAAACTTTCCACTCGCGTCACACTGTTGAGGCGACTTGCAGGCTCGGGATGGGGTGCAGGAGCCAAAACATTGCGAACAGCCACCTTGTCCCTGGTCTACTCCACAGCTGAGTAATGCGCACCTGTTTGGTGCCGTAGTGCTCACACTCGGCTATTTGACAGTGTTTTAAATGACGCCTTGCGCATTGTCACTGGATGTCTGCGACCCACTCCAACGGGCTACTTGCTAATCCTCGCAGTCATCCAGCCAGCTGAGCTTCGCCGTCGAGGAGCGACACTCTCCCTGGCTAACCGTGCTACCCTTAACCCTGGTCACATTCTACATGAGCAGCTGGTTGGGAAACAAAATGCGCACCAGGGAAGGCTCAAATCAAGACGCCCGTTTGCACCCGCTGCACAGAAACTACTAGATAGTCTGACCGAATCAGACATTCGTGCAGCGCAATGGATGTATTATGCATGGAACATGGAGTGCTTGAAAAGTGCATCAAGGCTTCATGCTTTTATTCCCAGGGCCAGTCCTAAGCCTCTTGGAATGGGTTTGCCCAGAACATCTTGGGTAAAACTGAATCGTCTGCGGACTGCGTAGGGCGATTCCATTCATCCATGTACAAATGGGGTGTTGCTCCTTCACCGAATTGTGAGTGTGGTGCCTCTGAGCAAACTGTAGACCACATCATTTCTACATGCCCCCTACATCGTGCACCAAAAGGAATACAAGGTTTGTTGGTCATGGATGATGACACCCGACGCTGGCTTAAAATCAACGCCATCAACATCTAAACCGTCGGAAGAGGATGCCCAACCACACGACGATGACGACTACCCTGTTCAAAATACCCCTGAACAAACATGCCTTAACCAGGAGCGGATACAGAAAATTTTGGTGGGGGGATGCAGTTTTGATTTAGTTTAAATGTTAGCTGATTACAAAGGCGTTTGGATTCGAGAAAGGGCATTTAAGCTATTTACAATTAATGTTTTCTTGCCAGGAACGTAACCAGAATTTTTTTAGGGGGAGGGCACCAAAGTCTGACATTTTTGAGCGTGGATTTTCCGGCTGGATTAGTTTGAAGCAAATGAGGACAGTAGCGGTTTTAGAGGGGGGTTGGGGGGCATGCTCTCCCGGAAAATTTTTGAAAATTTGCATTCTATGATGGCCATTTTATTGCTTCTTGAACGAATTTTAAGGCAAATTGTATTTGAATTTTTTGCCCTTTATTTTGAGGTCTTCACCAAATACTGGTATGGTGCAATTTTTTCTCACGTTTTTGATTTCTGTGCACCGGTATAAAAGTAGGAATTATTGTTGTCGAAGAGGTGCAAAATTATGGAAAAAGTGTATTCATCAAAAGCATTGTTGAAAAAGATCCCCCACCCCTGGATCCGCCCCTGACCGACTTAGTAACAGTTGGAACAGAGATTGCAGCACCGCACGAACAACAGGTAACTGTTGCTGCAGTGCAGCTGCGTTTTCATTTAAATTTCTCTGGGAACACCATTTATGATGCAATAACTAAGTTTAAAAAGACAACGTAGAATGAAATGCCACTGCAGTATGGGTACCAAAATTGCAAATTTGCAATCATTCAATCTACAGTATAACAAAATATCAAAAGCAGACTGAACTTCGTTTTGAGAGATTTGAATCAATAAAATTAAAGCCCTCAATTAGTGAACTCAATTGTTTTTTTTCGAGTTCAAAAAATTTTATTTTTCGAGTTCGGCAAAAACAATCGAGTTCAAGCGAGTTTGAGTTCAAGTTCGCAGCCCTGATCAATGGTATCAAACGCTTTGGACAAATCAAAAAAAATACCAAGGACCGATTGTCTTTTTTCTAATGTATCTACGATATTGTTTATAAGAAGAGTGGTACCGGTAGCATGGGTGGTAGAGTGGTTTTGTCGGAATCCAAATTGTTGAGAAGAAAAATTATTGGTTTGGGTAATAAACGATTATAATCTTTTATGTACTATTTTTTCGAGAATCTTAGAAAAGGAGGGAAGCAAACTTATTGGTCTATAATTTGCAACTTTTTTCCGGCTACCATTTTTGAAAATGGGAACTATCTCGGCAGTTTTAAATGCTTCAATAAATTTTCCCAGGGGTAGTGACTGGTTAAAGATATAACTGAGGGCATGAATGGCATTATCAGGAAGATACTTCATTATAATCATTGGTATTTCATCTAAGCCATCACTTAATTTTGACGCAAATGCAGATATTATTTTCTTGATTTCAAATCGATTTGTTGGGGTCATAAATATCGATGACTAGTTGGAAGACTTTAAGTAATCTGTGAATTTAGCGTTAGAATTTGGCAGCTTTCGTAGCAATTTCTCTGCTACAGTTGCAAAATGTTCATTAAATGCGTCCGCCAACTCAACAGGATCATAAACTACGTTTCCATCAAGTTCAAGGGAGGTAGAGCCAGAAGGTTTTGGAGCTCTTCCTAATAAATTATTTATAGTTTGCCACGTTCTTTTTATGTCACTTTTGTGCAAGTGAAACTTTTTGTGCATAAATGCTTTCTTTTTTATTGTTATTAAGTGGAAATAAAAATTTCTAAGTTTTTGATACTTTTGTTTGGAGTCTGGGGTTTGTTTAGCTAAAAATCTCCTATGAAGTTTATCTTTTTTCCGAGACAGAGCAAGTAACTCCTTATCATACCATTCACAGCGGAATTCAGTTTTTTTAGGTTTTTCATTCTTGAAGCATTGTAACATCTGCTGATTCACTTTATTCATAAAGGTTTCAAAAGTAGCATTAGGGTCTGCTAAGGTATACACTTTAGAAAAATCAATGTTTTCTAAATTGCGGCAAAACCATTGCAAGTTTTTGGCAGTAATAGTCCAACCTTTATTTTCAATTTTTAATGACGGTTCACCAATATTCAAAACTTGCATAATTGGCAGATGATTAGCTATTTCACAAGTTAATACAGCGCTTTGAATGCGAGCACCATTAATATTTGTCCATATGTGATCAATAGCTGAGCATCTAGTTGTTGTTACTCTGGTTGGTTTGTTATCAGAAGGTAGAAGTTATTATCAAACATTATGTCAGTATATGTTTTTGTATACTGGCTTTCACCTGCAAGTAGATCAATATTAAAGTCCCCCATTATATAGCAATTTGAGTTATTAATATTTAGCTTTGACAAGGTACTTGACTGATTATCAGTAAACTCACTAAATAATTCAGAATTGGTCTGAGGTGATCTATAGATAACTCCACAAGTAGCTACTTTATTTTTGAATTTTAAATCGATAAATATTAATTCAAAACTTTTTTCTTTCATTATAGTTAACTCTGGTCTAATGGTGAAATTCTATCCATTTTTTACATAAAAAGCCACTCCACCACCTTTGTATTTTGATCTGTTATTAGATACATAGATGTATTCACTGAGGTTGTTTGGTTTACCCAACGAATGTGGCTGTTTCCATGTTTCAGTGATTCCTATCACATCTGGTTTTGTACCCAACACAGCAACTGACTTTCAAATTTAGAAAAGTTATTAGGATTAACTAAGGAACAAGCATTTAAGCACGATGTTGCAAAAGAGCAATTATTTTTGCATGAAGATTTTGGGATCGGCCGTTAGCTCAGTTGCTAAGCGCACGCTATCGGTGCGGGTGGTCTGGGGTTCGATTCCCTGGCCGGTCAAATCTACACAGTGTTGCCAACGACTCCCCACCGTTGCGACGTTTCTTCGGAGCTGTGTTGCCCAGGCGCTAAGCCACGGAGATGGGCCCCGCAACTCGTTACACGCTTTGGCGTAATAGGGTGAGTATAATGAAGATTTGATTTTTGATGAAGATTTTGGAGTTAATAATAATTTTGCTTCTTCAGCGGTTATGTAGGCATCATTTGGTATGTTATTTTCAATTAGTTCATCTTGCAAGTCTAAAATGTTGGGCCAACTATTTTGAATTTTCATTTCGGAAAATAGATCATTTAATGAAGCTGCGGAAAGGGAAGGCTTCAAGGAAAACAAATCATTCCATTCACAATCAGTAACTGAGTGGAAAGGAAAAGCTGATTGAAAATATTGGGGACATATATAATTCATGTCTATTTCATTACTTATTTTTTTAGGTTTGTATGCGGCAACACATTTTAGATGAGAAATTAAATTACAGAGGTTACAAAGTAAATTTGGTTGTTTTTATAAATGCATTTCCTAAAATTAATTACAAACAGGTTTAGGCTCTTGGGGCATGCTGCTTAAAAATAGAAAAAGCAAAACACAAATAACAACAAAACACAAACTTATGCAAGGGGATTAAAAACGTGCAAGTCTCTGAGGCCTGTGCTGTATTCATTTAAGCTTATGTGGCAGGGAGTTTAAATACACTGTGTGTAGAATTACATCTTTGGTTTGATCAAAGGACAAATTAAGCCAAATTTGAAACATTTGGGAGGAAAATTTTTCTCAGAAATATTTACTGCTTTGGAGGTAGTGATCAATTAATATTGAGCTTACTACATACCTATAAAAATAGTTTAGCAAAGTCAAATTGCTGTATTAAATAGGAGCTGGGTACTTACTTATTTACAAGCCTGATCAATATGGAAATTTGGGTAAACTTATGAAGACTTGCAATGTCGCAGTACCTAGCGAGAATTAGCCATGCTTCTCATTTGTGCAATATCATTGATATGACGGATCATCTGTTTTTTGCCCTTGACAAGCGAGTAGACATCACCTTTAAATGTCCACACAGAGCTCCATGCAAAAGCTTCTCTTGCTGCTTCCACCAGCTGCAATCGACGCCTGGTCAGGGACTCTGTGATCACCATCCCCTTTCCTTTCAAAGCCCTTTTCTTAGCATAGACCTCATTTCTTAGCGTTCGGCGAAGAAACTTGACTATGACTGGTGGTTTTCGTAGGCAGAGGATGAGCAATATCAATATCACTTGCCTGCAATTTAGCACTTTAGGGTAAGTTTTTGTTGAGTTCATCACAAACATACTCCACACACTTCAAGTACTTCCCTTGCTTTGGCACATTGTCACATTTATGCAGTATTGGGCAGTATGAATATAACCGACTATACTGCTCCAAATCATCGAGCTTTTCCTCAGTAGCATCTGCTCTAGCCAGCAGTGACCCAAGCATTTTATTTAAATTTTGAAATTGCTCTCTAAGACTGGCAAGCTCCATTCCTTGTTGATCTACACTTGTGGCATTATTATCTGCAACAGCATTAAGGAAAGCAGTACCATTCTTAATAGCTTCGTTAAGCCTACTTTCATTGGTACTCACCTTGTTATAGGCTTCTTCATACCTGTTCATTCTGTTGCTTATCGATTCCAATTCTGCATTGATTTTAGAGACAATAGCTTCCATTTTTGTTGATAAGGTCTATTGATTTCCAAATGTACAGGTAGCCTACTGCCAAAAGACTTCAGATACTGGTGAGTAGAAGTTGAAAGATGAGATAGCCGGTGAAATAATAGTCAGAAAGGCAAATTACAGTCACAAATTCACAATTACAGCAGTCGTGTGAAACTTAGTTACAATTTTATAGGCTAGAGTATATTAGTTGGCTTTTTACCAAAGAATTTTGATCCTACAGCATATTTTTTCCTGAAACTTATTGAAATAGAATCTATGCTGAAAAAAATGTGACACACAGGAAACTTCCAATTTTGATCCTACAGCATATCTTTTCCTGAAACTTATTCAAATAGAATCTGTGCTAAAAAAAATATGACACACAGGAAACTTCCAAAAGTGTTGTGTCATTAAAAATGGACTTCATTATTTTATCGAAGTTGGCCGAATCGGCAACGTGTTCGAGCGACAGGAGCTCAGCTGATAAAATGACTACCTTACTGATCGCTTTTGATTCAATTCCAATCCACGACACTACGTTTGTGTAGCAACTTGTTTTTAACGTTAGGCTTCATTTTTTGGATAAGAAGAATTGTGTTAAAAGTTTGGATTTTGGTCAAGAGTGTGCTGAAAATTGGACACCAAGTTGGTCGGCTGCCATAATCGTCTGTTCAGCGGGAGCAGAGCGCTACTTCTTTGAGTTTAATACCAAAGGGGGCGACATATGTCTGGCCTCTGGGATGTTTTCATTATTTTATTAAAAGTTGACTGCATGCACATTGCAAAGTAGCTAAAACAGTTCCAAAATGTAACAGCGCAAAATCTCAACATTGTTTTGACGAAATTTTGCGGTCATGCTATGTATAAAGCGAGAAGAAAACTTTATCAAGCTTGTGGCCTGCATCAGCGGCGTGATTTTACGAGTAAAGCAATCGAGTTAGCAATTACCACACATATTGCGTTGATTTTTGCGGTTTTGGGCTTGTGAGCAATAGGTGATACCCATCGAAAAGCAAACTGCAAAAAAGATTGAATCTTCATTCTCTCAGTATGACGCCGAAGCATGTAACGAGTGGCAGAGCCCATCTCTGCGCCTAGGCAACCCAATTTCGAATCCCGAAAAAAAAAAACGTTGCAAAGGTGGTGAGCCTCTCACACCGATGTCTTTAGCTACTACGCTATAAGGTCGATAAAAGGAAAGCTTAAATATGAAATTTCACAATATGTTTTGTGCTATCATCAAAGCTACTAAAAAACGCAACATTTATAATTTATAAATACCATTAAATTACTGCAAAAAATCGATCTTGCGGTAAATCTGGAATGATAATATTTATTTATTTCATGGGTAAATTACATCAAATTTGAATACAAACAGCTGATTATTCAACTAAGGACGTTACATCAAAGACTTCAACTTGCATAACGTTACAAAACTGCACTACATTTAAAAATAGAAACACATGAATAAAAGTTCCCTTTTAACCATGCATTAACTTGCACTGGAAATGGCTGCAAATACAAATTTGAAATATTTAGTAGTTGCCTTAAGCAAAAGAATTTTCACGGAGTAATATGATTCAAAAACAGTCAACCCTCGAATCAACAAACATTGGTTTGAGCTGCAAAATTGTTGTATTTGAAATAAATAGCAAAAGATTTGGTTTTAAGACAGTTCTAAGGTGCAAGCAAGCATGCAACACGTGTCATGCAGCATAGGGCACTAACTTTGATACATACTTTGCTTAATGCGCTATTATGTCATAATTGCAATTAATGTAGAGCATTTCAAATTTTCGATGTATTGTTTGATAATGGGCTTTGTTTCCACAATATTTCGGCTACGTTAAGTGCAAGTTTTTAGGTTGACTTTCTTTTACAGTTTAGCTATAGCCTTCATTCGATTTTGCTAAGAGATTTTGAGTTTTGTCCAAGATGAGCTGCAGTACTCTATTTTATATCGCATTGGTGCATAGGCTTCATGTAAGTTTGTAACAAAATGATTTAGCAAAAATCTTGCTGCCAATTTATTTGACTTTTCAGGCACAGTATGTTTCTGCTAGTGCTACATAACAATATTAAAGCGATTTGAACCAAAACATGCAGTATGCATCTACACTAGGTAAAATCTGTCTTTGTGAATAACAAACAGTTTCCAACAACGGACAATTGCATTTCGGCATTAATATGTTAATTTGAGGTTTGACTGTGTATAATCGACTGCTGACTTATTCCAGCTTTGCCGCAAAATGTGTTTGATACTTTTGAAAATGGCTCAAAGTGCTATCTACAGATTGCATGCTTTTTTGCAAACAAGACGACCTTTTCCAGATTTTATTTTGCTTTTTCAGGGTTCAAAGTCAGTGCTGCGCCGGGACTAGTTAAATATCGGGGACCAGTTGTCATTTATAGTTGGCCTGAAGAGCTACCTTATAAAGTATAGTGATAACATACTTGTAGAAACCTGAAAGCTAAGAATGCCAATTTTTAGTCATTCTTGATAATACTATTTTATTGTTAATCTAATTGCAGCGAGCACCAATAATGATTTGTTGTCAAAATGGCGTTTCTCATATGGCAAGTTAAAATTGCACTAGGCCAGTAGATTTCAGCATCAATAGTCCAGCCAGACAGGCCGGCTTTTAGACTATTTTTACTCTTTGTCGTGAAATAGGAAATTGTATTACTTTGCGGACAGGACGATAGCTAAGAATTGTATGACAAACTGTAGGAATTAATTCGTTCTTAGATCTGACGTAAAAACCAAGACTTTCTTCACCAAACAAACATAATATTCGACCCAATTTAACTCACTTAGCTACAGCACTCACCGCACTACTTTTCAATTAACACAAGCACCACTGCTCACTTCAGTAACACCATACAAGGGCTATACCCTTCAGCATGCAACAAAATTAGTTACTCTACACACACTAAATCTACACTCAAATAACTATGCTTGAAAATTCATGCCAATTTATACTCTAAATTTCAGTTCGAAAACGTTCTACGACATTCTTAAAAAGAAACAAGAAGAGAAACCATATGACATGTAAAAATTCACACCAAACTATAGTAAACACAACTGTGACGTCAGACAAGAAGAGAAATCATATGACATGCAAAAATTCTCCCCAAACCACAGTAAACACAATTGTGATGTCACAAGCACAAATTTTAACCCAGTGAAATTAGGTAATGGAGAGGTCTGTCCAAAATATTCAGGAAAAAAATTACGTCAGTAGACAATTATGACTTCATAATGCAACCTTATGAAACAATCCCACGAATAAAACTTTGGAAAACAACGCATCGGTCAAGAACCTTCTACAATAAACAAAACATTTAAAACATATTAAACAGTTATATTGTTACACTCTTTTACGCAGTTTTGAAGAATTTCAGATCATTTTGTGGCTCGCCTTGTGCATGCTGCATTGTATTTGACCTTTTTTTGTGGTTTAGCACATGCGGTTGCCTTTATAGTTGAGCAGAGCAAGTGCAAATGTGTCTCAGGGCAAGTGTTTCTCCTTTTGCCACCAGAGGTTGTTAAGCTTGCTTCTATGTTTCCGAATAACCTACTTATGATTGGGTGAGCTACAGTTAGGTTGAGCAGTACAAATAACTACATTCATACTTGCCAACTCAGATGCAAAGACATTCTTAAACTAAAAATATATTTTGCCTTGATTTAATTGAGTTAACTTTTGTAGACTTGGTACATATGATGGACACAAGGGAGCCGTTTGGTCTGTGGACGTAAACTGGGATACCACGAAGGTTGTCACTGGCTCTGCCGATCTAACTGCAAAGGTTTGGGATTGTGAAACAGGTTTGCAATGCTTTTTCTTTGAGATCATGGATGTTGGTAGTATTGGTGTGAGTTGCTTACTGCTTAGCAGAGATGAGCTGGCCATGGTGCTTTAAACCCTGGATCCAATTTGATTTTTATAAAAATCTGATCAGACCTAACTCTGAAAAAAAAAATGACCAAAGTTAGAGTCGTCAGTCCAAAGCAAGACATCAGTTGTGAAGATAACATAAAACTTGGAAATGTTTTTGCAACAAGTAGCTACTTTTGTTGGAAATAATCATTAGTAAGAGGTGAACCACTAGAGAAACGTTTTTTTTTTTTTGCTTAAGTGTTGGTGTTTCTACATTTCAATCTGGCCAAACTTTCATTCATTTGGACTTGGATCCTGTTCATGCACATCTCTTGCTTACTCCTTGTTGGTTGTTGTTTGTAGCTATAGGTACAATACGATAGTCATTTGATTTTCTCTATATGTTAAAGCGTACTGTTGGAAATTGAAAACGCTTGTTTTAAATGCAATGAATACTTGATCACTGGAATGTTAGAGAGTGGATAAATTATACAACACAAACCATGCAACTTATTTGAAAAATAAGGTCGATAATGTGGTCATTGATGCTGATTGAACTATTAATGCGTTTATGCAAATAACTCATAAATAAATTGATCTTCTATCGATTACAAGAATTAACATTTCCGAGATAAAGTAAGCTAATTCACATTGTGATAAATTTTTCTGCTGTAAACCAATATTAATAATTAATAAATGCAAATTTTTAACTCACCAGTTTTGTTTGAACCAAGAAGACACAGTTTTCAACCGCAATAGTGGGAGGCCAGAAATATCAATTTTTAGCTTTACTCTTTTAAGGTGCAACATGCACGTGTTGTTCCAGGCATTGATAAGAAGCAAAACGTGTTGTCAGATAAATTATATTGCAGTTGCGTAAATTTATTTGAAAAAGTAATGAAATTAAATGGTGAATTGTGATGCTTGGTATAAAGAAGTTTAAACTCAGAATATTAAATTGGGCAAGGTAATTGCGGATGTGAGTGAGTTAAGTAGAGAATTTAACAAAGTGAGAATGTATGGTTAACTTTAGATCGTATGTTCATAGGCAAAGAGCTCAGTTCCTATGAAGCAAAGTCAGGTGTGCGAAGTTGCAACTTTAGCTACTGCGGCAACATGATAAACTTCACCACCGACAGGCAAATGAAGCATGAACCAATGATCTGCATTAATGACATCCGAAAACCACGTGAGTTTAAGTTCTTGTTTTGACTCGCATTAACAGATGGCTGAGTGGATAGAGCATGCGCTTCTAGGTAGGTAGACTTAATCAAGTTCAATTTCCAATCTGGCCAAACCAATAAATAACTTTGTATTGGTATTTGCAGCTTCCCTTCTTGACCTTCAGTACTGAAGAGTCAGTTTGGAAAAAAGTGGCAAGTTCACTTGTGATGGTAGAAAAAATAATTCCCCCTATTTTAAATTAGTAAACAGAAAAGCGAGTTCTTATGAGTTCATAGATTGCTTTCCTGTGATGGAACGATAAAAGTAAAAGGAAATGATTAAAAAAAAGGCTAAGTTGCTACCAACTGCAATTTCGTTACAGCTGACAGCAAGCCAGCTTTGAGTTTCGTCGTGGACACCAAGAATATGTCAAAGCCCATGTGTTCCTTGTGGGGGGCTCTCAATGAATACTTGATCACTGGACATGATGATGGAACACTGTGCCACTGGGACATTAAAGTGAGAAATATGATGCGAATTAGTAGGCCTTTTACTTATCATGTTATTTCAGACAGGGGAGCAGCTCCATTGTGTGAGAGAGCACAGTGCGTTGATCAAAGACATGCAATTGAGTGCTGACCAAATGATGTTGATCACTGCCAGTAAGGACAAGACTGCAAAAGTAAGACCCATACAATTGGACTTGCATTCTTTACAGAGTCAAGCTGACAATTTTGTGTTGATAATGTATGCACAGGCAGGCAAGTGGTGTTTCAATAGTAGTGTCGCTTTCATATTGACTACTTTAGGTTAAATATAGCGCTGTGTTACCAGTGCTAGGCACTGTAAAAGTTACGCGCAAATCTGCTATCACAAAGTCCCCGAGACTGCAGAAGGTGATCTGCCAATAAATATTGCAATTCTACAAAGTTAAATTGCAGTATTTGTTGTTTTTTTGTTGGCTTTTGCCTAATTATTCTCAGCTCACCACTCATTCTGAAGATTCCAGGGTTAGAAAAAATCGGAAAATCCTGGCAAGTCATATTTTTAGTGATGTCAAAACCTCAAGAGGCAGAGACAATCAAGCAGTGTGCCTGTCATGCTCACTGAACTACATAGCGGCAACCTAGAAAAGAAAGATTATGAGGGATGCATGAATGAAACATGAAATGAAAGAACCTTATGAAAGTCCACTGTAAGAAAAGCTTGGTCAGCCTTGCTACTCACATATGTTCAGCTTTATAAAAGTCGATTTTGAATGAAATTGGCTGCTCAGTTGCTTAAGGCTATCTAACATGCTTCTTACTACAATCAAATCTAACAATCTTGCTTTTCCGCAGTTTATAAGCACCTGAAGAATGGGTTATAGGGGAATCCAAGAAAATTTAAATGAGAAAACATTAAAACAAAGCATAGTGTTTTAAGCCAAGGGAAACTGAGACTAATTATTGTAAGAGTAGGTTGTCACTGGAGCTCCAGTAGACCAAAAGTAAACAATACCTTTGTGGTTTGTCAATATTCAATCACTTGTGACTCCGACTTAGTCTGTCATGATAAACGGCAATGACAAACAACTGACAAGTATAATAGACCAATCGGACATGAAGACTTCATGCAACATAACATTACTTTAATGGATCACACTAGGATCAAAGTGAAAACGCCATGGCACCTTGCCCTTTAGTTGGGAATCGATCTATGCAGTAGGCTTACCTTATTTTCGGCAATGCTATATCTCCTCTCCCTTATATACGCTTGTGGTTTAGGATGCCTCCTTCAGACATTTGTCATTCTATTTTGATCGCTTTGCTTTACATGGCACCATGAACTGCCGTACAAGAAACGTTTATTTATCAAAATTACAAAAGTTGTAGCTAGATCATATGCAATGGAAGACGATAACCAATTTTTCATGCAATTGTTTTAGCTTTCTATCGTCGGTATTGCAAGATAAAACTAGTTTTATAGAAAAAGATGACCATAAACGGAAAGGCAAAAATAATTGGTACGTGACCTTTAGTGTGGGACTAGGCATTGAGACAACTAGGCGTTGGGACAACTAGACATGAAACGTGCAAAATTCTATGACCAAATAAGGTGAGATAAAAATTAATTGTGCATAACATTATCTAAAATGACAAACGAGCAATAGTAATAACAACAGCTGAAAAAACAGCATTTTTATTCAAAATATTTTATCTTCTATGCTGTTACCAGAAATAAACTCTTCGTTCTTTAATCTTAATTGTTGCCTTAAATACATGCTTTTACTTGCGCCATAAATTGATTTTTCGCACTTTTTATCTAGTTAAATAATTTCGCATGTTCCATGCTTAGTTTTTCCAACACCTAATTAACGCCTAGTTGTCCCATGCCTAAAGAGTCCTGTCCAGAACAATGATGAACAGTCACACATGAGGACTGCTTGTTGACAGTTATGATTGATTAGTCATGTTCAATATGAATCCTTGACGTCAATGATATGCACTCATGGAAGCCCTTGTAAACTCCAATTTCTTCTGGAAACTTTTCTGATTGCAAGAACAATGCAGGATGGTATTACTTTGTGTTTCTTTTTGCCCAGTTTGCCGTATATCCAATAAATGTAGCTTTCGTATGCAGCAAATGGTTAATTTCTGTAACACAAACAACATATAATCTAAATTGGCCAGTTCTGCGCCACTAATATTTCTTAAAAAATTTCAGAGAAATGAAGCAAGAACAATGAATGACATGCATTGAGACTACATTATGTAATTTTTTTTACGAAATCAAGTACAGGATTGTACAATGTTTATTGGCATGTAAAACTATCTCTCCACTCAAAGTTTATTGGTGTTATAGTCATAGAAATAAATTGAAGTGACTATTTTGCCGCTTGTGTCAATTGCATTTATAACATCATTATTTCACTGGACAAAACAGTTTTGCAGAGTAATTTTTGGATTTGGTTTTAGACTTTGGGGTTAGAGTTTTGGATTATGAGACTGTATTTGGTTAAGATTATAATTTTACAGTGGACAAGTGATTGGGATAACATCAGAAATGAATGCTTTTTTGAACTAAAAAATGGATAATTTTGCAAGCTGTTTTTTAGTTGCAAAATGGTTACTAGTGGCAAAATAGCTTCTGTCATATTAAATTAAGAATGTAAGCACGTTTGCATACCTTTTTTCAAGCTGCTCCTGTAAACTCTTTCCAATTATAACTTATCATTGATGGCAGATAACATAACTTGTAATGCTTCAGGGTCCAAGCAAATTTTTATAAAGCTGTTACAAGCAGTAATGCATTTAACATTATATTGTTCAAGTTGGGTAGCAAGAATATTTGCACAACATGCGTTTTCGATGCAACTCTGCATAATTGAACAGTTGGAAAAAAGCGCCAAATGTACAAATCATTTCTTGAATGTGTAGTGTCTTCAGTAATCTGGTATGTAATTGTTGTTATGTCAATAGCGTCTTCATCTTTCATTTCTGGTTCAAACATGAAACCAGTGGTAGATGAATTGTGTTGTGTACACATGCTTTCATGTAACTGCTATCTTATTAGGCTCTAACAGTCTAGGGTAAATCTGACTGTTGTTTACTCATGTCAGTTGCAGCACAACTAGCAAGTTGTCGAACACAAAGTAACAAAAAAAACAACATTGAATTCTTGTAGGTTATAATTACAGTCAGGTAGAATACTGTGGTAGCATTGTAGCATTCTACTCTCTCCCTTTAGAGTCCAATAATTTGCGTTTAATGATGACTACGTTAAAGAAACTCCCATGTGACCTTCTTTCACATGAGCTGTAAAATAATCAACTTCGTGACCGGATGTTTGCTGGGAAGAAAAATTGGATGTTTTGCTGTGTCAAAAATAAGGGCTTTTTATAGTCTACCACCGACTTGCAATATACCATCAACCACATATGGTGCCAGAGACTGCAATGCTTTCAATCGGGCAGACTGCTTTATTTGATTCCCAGTCAAAGGAACAAATGGAGCATCAAATCCGACATGTACAATAGCCAAGATAGCTTTCACCATTTTATCTACTGTCAATAAACTTTTGATTCGGCTTATCTTAGCAGGGAGCAACTTTCCATCGGATAAGTTGCTTGTATCGGAGTCGCCATGCAGCTGTACGCTGAAGTGTGAAAACACTGGAGTAACGTCTCAACAAATAGTAGAGTGCATTTTCCGTCGGATGAATCTTTCGAATGGTGTACACATGAACACTCTTCTTTAGTTCAGGATTATTTTCTTCTGGTTAACCTGGCCAGTTGCTCAAAGGCCCATGCAAATACAAGTATGGGAGTCCATAGAACCACAAATCTGTGCCTGCTGCCTTGTGAGGCAAAAGACCACACAAAGCGATATCAGCAGGATGTTGTTCAGTGGGCACATATCTCCGGCCTTGTTTATTATTCCCAGTAATGCTGAGAAGCATGCCTCACACAGCCAGGTTGATAAAAAAGACATCAAAAGTTGAATCGCTGTGCTTGCCACTCTAGAATACGAAGCTACCATGGCTGACCAATATGCAGGCAAAGGCATCTCTTTGAAGTATCTTTCGCAGTCGAGTCATTTTTCAGGGCTATAAATTTCCCTTGAGTTGTATCATTTCCGCTGAATGCGTTAACAATGTCTGAATCTGCAGCAGAAGAGTTTCTAACAAATACTAAATACCTCTTGCGATTCCTAGAAAAATACTTGATGATCCCCATGGGGGTCACAACCCCCAGGTTGAATACCACTGGTTTAAACAGACGCTGGAAGAAGTCTTGCAGCTAAAACAATAAAAGTTCGGTAACGCCAGTATGAAATAGAATGGCTATATACACCTCAGATAACTTTTTCATTTGCAAGAAAAACGCTTGTCGCATTTTCATGATTTTTGAATTGATAATTTAACTGACAAGTTTGATTGATTGATTAAATTGCTTAAAAGTTTGATTTTTTTTAGTTCCTTTTATATCTTGAGTTAATGAACCCGGAGATGAAAATTTTTTGTTGAAAGTGAAGAGAAGTTATTTAGGCAAGCAAAGCTTCAAAAAGAATTCTAAAAAATATTTCATGGAAAAGAATTTTGTTTAAAAACGTTGTGTTGGTTTTAAGTCGACGCGCAAAGGTACGGGTTAATTATATCATTGGTAGTATAGCAGAGCAATATGGTGTTGCAGAGAACTTGTTTGATGTGAGCATAGAACGACATATAGTCAATAGTCATAGTAGTTTTTTTGCGTGGTTATATGTTAGAATGGATGCATCTATGAAAATCATTTGAAAAAAGTACTGAATGCAAAGTGATTCTCATAGCATATACTTGCCGAGAGCAGAAGCATACCATGTCTTTGTAGTAAGCTTATTTTTGTCCGATGGCAAGTCGTTATGCAGAAGCAAAATATGCATTAACACAGGCTTGTAGTTCAGTAGCATTCTCCCTTTCAAGTCGTGCAATTTGCTACAACAGGCAGATCTACCACAGGTTGGCTACCCCTACATCATGTTATGCAGTAATTTTGATATCGACAAAGTATGGACTTTTTTGTTAAAAATTACTTGACAACCCTGAAATCAACACTTGTGAAGATTCAATTAAGAAATTCTCCAAATTTTTTGCCATATGGTGAAATATGACCAAGTTATTATGCTTCAAAGTACGCAATTTTCAAAGTGCTAAAAATATTCTCACGGTGTCGTGACGTCATTCCTGAACAATCGCGAGTTTTGTCGTTGTTAAATAGACTAGACCAGACGGGAGAACTAGCAGTTAAGGGTAAGGTAAAAGGTAGCCTTTTCTTTTTGCATAATGTTTGTGTATTATTTGAAGTGCATAAATTACCGTAGCTTTATTTCTGCATAAAGCTGTGAGCTTAATTTCAAACAGATAGCTCTTAACGTTGAAAAAATATATATATTCAAATCGCGTATTTAAACCCACAATATTCTTCAGAACTGTATTTTTTTCGAATTTTTGTCACCACACATGCTAGTAGCACTAGTTTGTTTTTTCGTCCCAGTATTTTCCAGATCCAGCGAGTGAATCTTCTGTACGTGATGTTATGTTCTGTGACAAAAAGTTAGAACTAACATGAGCGTACTGTATCTTCCAGAATCGTGATAAACTTTATGTTATAATGTATTTTTATTTTTGGCTATCAGTGAAAACTTTTCTGATTTTATTTGGCTATCGGCTGATTTTTTTCTGGCGGACGGTGCACATCTCAAAACTCATAGTATGATGCTTTCAAACATATCGACATGTAGGCACTGGCTTGAAAACCGGTAGAGTCCGCGATGCAGTTGACGTGTTTTTCCAATCTCTTATCGTTGACTGCATCGCCTTGCATCTTCCACATTGACACCTGTGACACAAATTTTTTCTCTTACGATAATCAAAAACTTCACAGTGATGAAATAACAAATAAACGGCAAAACCACTACTTACCAGATGTCTACATCTGTAGTTGAACCATCAGTTTCATCCACATTGGACTCTGTGCAACTGCGTGAGTTGATGCTACTATTGGATAAACGTGCTGGCATAGGTAGAGCCTGTGGTTCGAATTGATAAGGCAAAACATCAGTCAGAATGTCAATTTCTATATGGCTATTTTCACAATCGTAAGCCATACTGGGAAGCATATGAAATATGAAACATATTCTGCAAACAAAGCTAGCGTTAGCTAATAACTCACTGGCTGCTGGTCTACATTTCACAGCTTTCCATGCTTATCTTTTTTAAGTTGTATTACCAGTTTTGCTCAGTGACTCGTCGTGTGGTTGGGCATCCTCTTTCGACGGTTTAGATGTTGACGGCGTTGATTTTAAGCCAGCGTCGGGTGTCATCATCCATGACCAACAGACCTTGTATTCTTTTGGTGCACGATGTAGGGGGCATGTAGAAATGATGTGGTCTGCAGTGATGTCCTCACTGGTGTTCGCAGTGATCTTGTATTCCTGTCGGTGCACGATGTAGAGGGCATGTAGAAATGATGTGGTCTGCACTGATGTCCTCAGTGACTCAATCAACGCTTCATTATTCACAACTAGCAACTACTCTACCTTATTATTTCAGTGCAGCCTCTAATTCTGAGACTTACGTTAACTTTTTCAATTAACCGCTTTAGCGGGCACTAAACTGGCCCCTCTCTTCTTTCTCCATGAACAGGCCCCTGCTCACATATGATAGATAACACACAAAATTCAAAATTGAAATGCATTTACTGCCTTTTTTTTAAGAGTTGATCACCACAATATCGGCAAATGCATGGTTGCCACAGTGGTGGCTCGCAGCAGTTGTTCACCAGTGAAGTCATAACCTCGCTCTACAAAAATGCCGAAACAGAGATTTTGCGACCACTTTTTAGTACAATGACGTTTTTTGGTCATATAAAATCATTAGAAATGGCATTTAAGAGAAAAAAATCTGCAAAAACTTACAATTTAAATTTGCTGAAAATAGGTGGCATATGCCCTTTAAGCCATACATGTCAATTAAGTAAAGAAGGCATTGCCTGCTTAATCCTTTAATTTCCTTGAATTAGAGCAAAGTTGTGAAATCCAGAAAAGAGTTTTTAATCTTTTGTTTTTTTTAATATATATGGCGAGGTGCATTTTTAAATTCATTGGTACAGTCGTTTGTATGATAAGAAAATCTGTGTTGTATGACATTATACAACCTGTCTTTTTTGCAAATTTTTTGCTTGAGAAATTTGCTTAGTTTCCAGCAGCATACTTTTTACTTCATGTTTCTTTCAGTGCTTCAATTTCTTTTTGGCTACGGTTATGCTACTTCAAGATTATGCTTTTTAGTTGTTTGATGCTCGGATGCTGGACTTGATGAAGACCTACAAGACAGATCGACCAGTCAACTCTGCTGCCATTTCACCAATACGAGATCATGTAAATTTATTGTTGTTAATTGTTGCGCAAAGTGTTGCTACTGCGAAATACTGTTTCAATGCAATGGTGGTGGCTTTTTATTATTTAAATGTATAGGCTGTGTGACCCTATCATCCAAATTAGGGATGGGCAATGTAAAACATCGAATCCGGTGTGATTAAGATCCAAAGTATTCGGTTTGCAAAAGTTTGTTTATCCAAATATCGGGCTTCAGCAGGACTGACTTGACAGCGCTGAGGTCCAGGCTGACTGGAGAACATTTGGAGAAGCTAAATGTTCTCCACTGCAATCCTTCTTTTCTGTAGGGGGTTGAATTGTGCTGTTTTAATAGTTCTTTTTGAATAAAGTGCAGTTACTGACATACATTGTTTTGTCTATAAATGATGAACAAGTTAGATATATGACGGTACGCTTAAAGTGTTGCTGATAATAAGACACAGCATGTGACTGATTCTAGTAAATTTAAAAATTCGGTGCTCTGGATTCGATTCCAGATTCGGTTTTGTTCCGGAACAGTCAAATGTTCTACATTGCCCATCCCTAATTCGAAAAGACAAACAAAATTTGGTTTTGTCAAGCTTATGGTTTCTTATTTAAAACGGATTCAATACAGTCATTTGCCAAAACATTACTTCCATTTGCATAACATGTTAATTTATACAGAAAGTGCGGTTGATAATTAATTAATCTGATGTTATGAAAAACTTTGTACTTAGTCTCTGCAAAGCTACTTATAGCTGCTGGACTGTGTGAACATTTAGTTTTACATCCTATTTCAGTTTGCTGGTTTATTTGCAATGTACTGATCCACAACAATGAGTTAATTGTTGAAAAAGTTTTCTTCACAAACCAATAGCTGGGTAGCCTACAAAAATGCCTCAATCGATATGCATTTATTGATGTAGGGCCAGTAGATACCGGTCCATGAATAAACTTTTTCTTTTTACATCGGTGGTCTACTAATACACACAAGTATAAGCTAAGCTTGTGGTACCACTCGTATCTTTTATTTGTGACACAGAAAAAACTTGAAACGGAAACAGAAAAAAGTTAGTCGAGGGGTTGCGTGCTGAACTAATATCAAAATAGTACTAACGGCCATTTTATAGATTTAGGATTCGGTTAAGGATTGAAAAAAAAGATTCGGAATTATTTTAGAATACTTAATTATTCTGAAATGGGTATCCCTACTTCCTACTTGCACAACCAAGCTCTAGAATTTTTTCAGTGAGTGCATCACCAGTCATAGTCTAGCCTTAGATGAAGTGCTGAAAAAGCTGTACTGGTATTGCCTTAATAACTATTAGCAATCTAATTCTAACTTCAAAATGCCCATTCCTGGCAAGTGTCGTGAAAGCTGAATCATATATCACGCCACCACCGAGGGCAACGGCAAAGTCATGCATTATTACGAATGTTCGGAAAACGAGTTCAAAACGCGCTATTACCATCACGTCCACTCCTTTAAACACCAAAGTAAACGAAAAGCCACTGATCTATCTGGGCATGCAAAGACTCTGGTTCAAACCCCACCATCACCTGGAGCATTGAGCAAAGATCCCCCTACTATCGTTGTGGAGGCAAAAACTGTCAGCTTTGTCTAGAAGAAAAATAGGCCATACTGACTGCAAAAAAATCGTTGCTGCTGCGTACAAGATCCAAGCTGATTAGCGAATGCAGTCACATGAACAAGTTCAAATTACGCAACCTAAAAATCTGACTCTTGTTTTATTCATGACTTTTTATGATTCATTTAATGTAATTCACGACTCCATCACTAGCTTTTCTGATGTTTTAAATTCACAAGCACCCACTGTTTTTCGTTTCCGCTCCAACTCTTCTACCTCCTGTGACGTAATGTTTTCATGTGACGTAGCACCTGTTGCATTTCGCTGCTGTGCTTCGCTGGACTGGGCTTTAGATGTGTGCAGAGCAGATACCAAACGGTTTTACAATTTCGTAGTTTGTAAGTCGATGCAGTTTTAAGCTTTTAAATTATGTTTATTGCTTAGATACCCCATGACGAACCCTACCGGGTGAAACAGGCTGTCGGGTTTTAATATTTTTTATTTTAATTTTTAACTGATGTGCTGAAGTAAAAATAATTCTAACTTCAATAATAGACCACAAAAATAGCCAACTGGTAATAAGAATACGTCAATAAGCAGGCTATTAAGAGTCGATTGGTTAAGAGTATTTATTCATTTGATTGCGGTGGTTTTTATATATTTATAATTAAGTTTTGCTCAACCTGTATTTATATAACAGCTCCGATGGTCTTTTTTTCACAATGTGCTTTGTTGCCAGTCGGTAAGTCCTGTAAAGTCGTGCAAAAACAGTGAAAAAGTTTGCACCTTATTATGGTGAGTAAAAAAATGGAAGAGCTGATAAACTGCAATGATCATTACGAGCTGCCCCTAAACCTGCCACATAATATCAGGTTATCGATGCATTTCATCTGATCATGTTAGACTATCATTGACGGTGGTTGCTAATGTAAAAAGGTATTCTTTGAGATAAAGCATAATTGATTATTTGTTTTTGTTTTATCGTTAGCTGAGAGGTCAAAATTTGTATACAAAATTACACCAAACCTTTTCAAAGGTTTCTGAGTTCAACAACAACTGTTCACGAAATTGTAAAGGAGAAATAGTGACAAAATCACGATTAGTCTTGCTACCCTTTGTGCTAGAATGCAAATTCACTTCGGATCGGTTGTGGTTGATTGTTGAAGGTATCGCACAATTACCGACGAATACCGATCCTACTAAACACCGTAAAGGACGATGAAGGACTCACTAAACATCGCAAAAGAACAACAAAGGACTTTAAATTGATCTACTAAACACCGCCAAAGGACTTGAAACCATACTGCAGTCGTGCTCAAAAGTTTAAGACCACATAGATAAGAGTTGATTTTTGTTGGAAGATGATAAAACTCGGGCTAACGTTGTGCCACATTTGCCTTTTATGTTCCATGAGCATTAAATGATACTTGTGAAGCCGAAATGATAAGATTTTTTGGGCATTTCTGGTTTTAGAAGCAAAAAATATTCAATTTTACTCCAATTTTAGTGCTGGAAATATTGGCAAAAAAGGGGATTAATCTGTTGCAGAAAGGACAAAAATTGTTACTGTAAATGAAGAGGGGTATTTGGGAAAACAAATTTCAAAAAAACTGAAACTTAGCGAAACAGAGATCCATCAAACAATTGCAGAACCTTGAAATTTTGCGAGTTTTCAGGACTTGCACAGGTCTGGAAGTGTTAGGGCTAGCTCCCAAAGGGATGATCACCTAATAAAATGGATGGTAGTGCGTTTACTAATCAGTTTAAGCAAGAAAACTGGGTCGGCCTGATAGCAACTGTAGCTTTGAGCAACAAGGCCGACCCAGTTTTTTTGCTTGAACTGATTAGTGAATGCACTATCATCCATTTTATCAGGTGATCATCCCTTTGGGAAGTAGCCCTAGAACTTCCAGACTTGTGCAAGCCTAAAAACTCGCAAAATTTTAAGGTTTTGCAATTGTTTGATGGATCTCTGTTTTGCTAAGTTGTAGTTTTTTTGAAATTTGTCTTCCTAAGTACCTTTTGCGGCATTTTGCACTTCAAATCGGCACCTACCTATATTATTCCAACAACTTTTTTTTTTTTGTAAAAGCACCTCACCCCCCTTACGTGCCGTGCCACCTGCCGGGATTTTTTGCGTTATGTACTTGACTTTTCTCTCCTATGCATGCATTTTTATACGAGTAAGAAATTTGACATAATTATCTGCAGTGTCGTAAAGTCTCATCATGCTGCAGTGAATCCTCACAGTTATAAGATTGTTGACGTCATAAACCATGTTGATGGACAAGCAGCTCGCTTGTTATAAAAAGTTGAAATAGCATAATTGTGACATCACACAATGTTGCATCGTGGTATGATCCCTGCGTAACTTTGGGTTATTGCACTTACACGCTACCATCTAGGAAGAGCTTATCTTGAAGGTATGAAGGTAGGGCTTATGAAAATGATTGTCAAAATTCAGATTCGGTTCGGTTTAAGTGGAAGTGGTTAGGCCTAGGTCCGGTTTAAGTAAAAGTGATCATAGGCGCCCACAGGGGGGGCACGGTGCCATGCCCCCCTTTTGGCCTAGTAATAAGGTGCTAAAACCTAACTTTCAGTCCATAATTTCTTAAACTAACAATAGTTTTAGTCCTTAATTTCTCCTTTCACTTATTTTAGCCAAGCTTCTGCTTTTAGACTTAAGCTGTGAGAGTATTTTTGCATAATCCATTGTGACTGCGTTCACTGCATGCCCTTTTTCAATAAAAAAATGTGCTAGAATGAATGTTTTTTATGTGAAAACAAAAATTTGTTGGCGGCAAGGGGTCTGGGGGCACAGACCCCTTTTAGCCTCTGGCGGCTAGGGGCTTCGCCCCCAGACCCCCTATTGTAGCCCCCCTTTCTTTGCCAAATCCTGAGGGCGCCACTGGAAAGTGATTGTCACATGTCAGAGCATTTGAGTGTTTGCATGCTGCATAGTGCGTAAGATATATGCAGCATATTGTACAGTTAAACGCACTAAAAGTTACTTTTTTTACGTAAAAAATGCAAAAATTTTCAGTGGCTGGAGGCTCTGCCCCCACACCCTCTTGCCTCCAGCGGCTGGGGGCTTCAGACCCTCTACATAACCCTGTTAATGCCACTTTCTGACCACTCGCTTTTTCCAGCTTTTTCACCATTTTTGGGCTGAAAGCCCTGATTTAAAGTAACAATTTTTGCCCTTTCTGCAACTGATAATCCCCTTTTTTGCCAATATTCCCAGCACCAAAATTTTGAGTAAAACCGGATATTTTTTGCTTGTAAAACCAGAAATGAGCAAAAAATCTTATCATTTAGGCTTAACAAGTATCATTAATGCTCATGTAACACAAAAGGTTAATGTGACACTGCATTAGCCCGAGTTTTATCATTTTCCAACAAAAATCGCCTTTTATCTATGTGGTCTTAAACTTTTGAGCGCGGCTGTGCAACAAAGAACGATAAAGGACTTTTAATTAGGGTTAAGGTTATCAAGTCGTTTTTCGTCCTTTTCGGTGTTTGATAGGACCCAGCAAATATGACCAATCGTAGTGTAGCGCCGATCTTGTGCCGCTTATCAGTATTATTTGGTCACTAGGTGGTGCTTGGTGGAGGTCAGGAAGCAATGGACGTCACTACAACGAGCACAAAAGTGGGGAAGTTTGATGCACGGTTCTTCCACCTTGTTTTTGAGGAGGAATTTGGAAGAATTCGCGGCCATTTTGGTCCTATTAATAGTTTGGCTTTCCATCCGAGCGGAAAGAGGTGAGACTTGATTGGTTGGAATTAATCTTCGTGTTATGTATTCGCAGGGATGGGTATTTATCGCGATAGTTATTGGCAATAATGTATTATTGTTATCACTCAAAATAGTTAGAATTTATCGATTACCGATATCGAGTTTGTAATATATTTTGTTATCGCCGATAAATTATCGCAATAACGATTCTTCACTCACACAGTGTTCGAAGCTAGTGAGTTGGCGTTATGAAAAAAAATGCGCTGTGTTCATAATAAAGTCTTGTTGCAATCAAAAAAAGGCAGTGTCTAGAGCATCAGCCCAATTTCCATAATTAAAACGCTGCTGCACCGGATTGCTTTGTTTCTTTTTATATAAAGTTTGCCGGTGCTCTAGACGCTTCCTTTAAAAAATCTCTAGTTGTTTTGGTTGATGCCACGGCGTAGTCCGTGAACTGCTCTCTTTTAAACACTGCATAGTGGGGAAGATTTTGTTGGACTTGTATACCAGGCATCGTAGTCTAGGCTAGCTAGGCTAACTCAAGTTCTGCACTGTTTGTTCTTCTGGTACGGTAAAAACGGAGACAGAAAAAAATCTATTCTCCAATTTTATTTTTACATTTCGCTTGGCAATGAACACCAAGCTTCATCAGAAAATACAGTGACCTGGGAAGGAAATCAACCCAGTTCAAGAACAGTAAAACGTAGTAGCACTGATTTAACTAAACTGATAAAAAAATTACGAAGTGTAAATTGGATCAACTCGATTAACTATTGCGTCACAAAAAGGCGAAATGTGTGAATAATCATCAAATTGTTATGTGTAATATGTAAAAACCAGTATATAAACTACAGAGATTAAATTGCATTAAAAAATCATTTAGCCAATGAACGATAAACATTTGGGAGGCTGTCGCCATCAGACCTGTTCATAACCTTAGGATGGGCATACTGTATTTTCTGATGAAGCTTGGCATCAGTGTATTTTCTGATGAAGCTTGGCGTTCATTGCCAAGCGAAACGTCAAAAATAAAATTGGAAAATAGATTTTTTTCTGTCTCCGTTTTTACCGTACCGGAAGAACAAACAGCGCAGAACTGCTCTCTTTTCTTGAAAAATCTAGAAAAACATTTCTGCAATTTGACTTAAAAAAAACTTAGTCTAACATATTGAGAATTTATCTCAACATTGATCGGAAAAATTTATCGGCGATAATTTATTGATTACTGATATCGGTTTAGTACAGAAAGGTTTATCGTGCTCGTCACTGTGTACTCGTTATGTAGTGATCACTGTGGAAGCCCGACGTGGTTATAGTCCAAAGCTACTGCAATTTCAACCCTGTTCAGTCGAAGCAATTATTATATGGAAGCCAATTTGGCTAGACATGATAAAAGGTTTATTTTCACTGCAGCAAGCCAACAATTTAGTGTGGTATGGTGAAAGCGCACGTTAACATGCTGTTCAGCTCCGTCCATTAAACAAACTCGCACTGCTAGGCCATGTTGATATGATATGGTGATTTGCTTGTTGATATATGAACCTGAGGGTTTTATCAGGGCTAATTTTTTGTTATATTTTATTTTTACTGCTATTCTTGTTTGTTGCCTAAAGCTCGATTCACACTTGCGTTGTTATCATGTCATATGACGCACCGATCGACACGATAACAATGTGTTAAAAACGACAGCCCAACGGAAAAAATCGCTTTGAACTAGGTCTTGAACAACAGTTCTACTTGGTTGTTGTCGTTAGGTGAGTCGGGGTGTTCGGCTTGATTTTGTCTAATTAATTTTCGAAGGTATTTGTGATTTTGGCTCCAAAACTTGATGGATTCATTGTGTGTTTTCGGGGAGAGTTTTGAAGTATTTCCATAGAAATTGCTAAAATTTGTTTCCTATCATAACTGTAAAGAAATGGAACAATGTGACGTTAATTTGCATTGCATTAAAATGTGAATTACTAATTTTCGTTTAGTTCCAAATAATAAACAGAAATTTCGCAAGTTTTTAATCAATCATGCTGAATTTTCGTTTAGTTTTTCTCAGGCACGCACCCATAAGTAATTGCGTAAGGTACAAAATCGGATTAAATTAACTCCAGCCACTGTGTGCCAGATGTTTACACTTCCATTACTTTTTCTTATACCAATTTCGGAAGGGAAGGATAGCAAAGCACTCTGCACCTTAACAGAAAAATTTGACAGCTCATAACTAGGGTTGGATCCATTCATTTTTTTCTAATTTTGAAATTCAAATTCATGAAGAATTTGTGAGCAGATTCAAATTCAAAATTCAAATTCAATCCAACTTACCAGTCACCAGTATACTCACCAGTGTCGCCACTCATCAGCCACCTCTACTAATTCCATGCTTGGTCAGCCAGATTGTTATAATTATGCGGTTAAAACAAGAAATATTTTTAAGCACTGTAGGTTTAGCAAGTAGCAACTTGTTCAAAATATTTTCTCTTAAGAAATGCGTAAAATAAAGTAAAAGTGTAGCTAACTTCAAAAATGACAGTACAAGATGCAAAAAAAACTTAACTTTTATTATAAAACACGAAGAACAATTAACGAAATCGAAGAGATAAAGCAAGCACACAAACAAATTTTTAATGACTACAAAACATTTTTATTTCATTTTATAAGCAACAGCCCCTAAAACGTCTCCGTGCCTAGTGAAACCACTACTATTGAAATCATAGATCAAACGCAGCTATTTCATATTCAAGATCGCTGCGCGGAAATGTGTATTCTACTCTATATGAGAGGAGAAAGCATTGTCAGGCCATCCGAAGCGCCTTGCAGCATCATAGTTGCCATCATAAACTTTCTGTTGGCTTGATAAAATTTTATGGAACGTTTGCAACATTAACTGATATAAACCAGTTGCATATTGCTACATTTGCTTTGTAAGGTTTAAATCGAAAAACTCAAAGTTCGTCAATTGTTTAATCAAAATATTCAAATTCATTGACGTTGAAAAAACGAAATTCAAATTCATTGACTTTCATCTCCGGCTTGTTCTCTTTGGCGGTTTCTTTTTTACAAATGTTCTGCACCAGGGCCCATCATCAGATGTGGCGGATTCTTACTTTGTAACGCACAACATGCACTCTTGTTAACCTAAATCTCGAAAGGGTTGCAGTGATTAGTATCCACTACTATAAATTTTCTTTTTCGTCTCTTCATTGAGGACAATTTCTTCATCAGAAAAAAAAGAATGACTAAAAAACGTACGAATATTAATGAAGCACTCCACGCCCTACAGAATTTACTTTTTCCTCTACCATATTTGTCGCACGCATACTAAAGTAATGCAAAGCGAAATTAAATCGTCCTTTTGTGTTACATTTATATAGCGTTGCCTCTTCGGTTTCAATTAGCGTGCCTCAACGCTCACCCATTTTGCTGCGTGTTCCGTTTTGGAGTGCGGGAATCAAAGTTAAGTTGGATGTTAAGTTATTGGTGACTGTGGTGACAAGCTTATTAAACATAGCCTACATTCAACCAGTGACTTCTCATAGGGAGACACATCAGTAATTCTTCGCGAATAACCAATATTAATCCGCTTGAACTATTTTGTTGTTTATTGCGCTACAATCGCTGTTTAGTTTTGTGTGAAAATTGGTGTACGTGATTAACTTTAAAGTATTTCCAGTTTGAATAACTTTTTTTACGCTAACATTATGTGATTACGAACATATTTACAAACTCGCTCGATTTAGTTCGATTAGGTCGTTCCGCATGACTAAACAGTCTCTCAACTTCTTGCGCTGTAAATTTCTGCTGGTTACTTTCAATGATTTTAACTGCGGCATCTGCATGTGTTGATCAACAGACCTGCTGTTGCTGGGCTGTTTATGAAATAAGTGATGGAGTGAAGTCCTAATGTTCGGAACCAAGACCAAGACTTGAAAAAATTTTTGAGACCAAAACTTTTAAGAAAATTTATTCTTATGTTAACATCTAACAACTTTCATGGTCTTTTTCGCCTAAACAGCTTCTTCCAATCACCCCAGAAAATCTTCACGTCCTCCCGATTTCGTCGCTCATGTTTTTGGGGGTCAATTCCCGGGCCGATCAAATCGGACACAGTGCCGCCAACGGTTAGCCATCGCTGCGACGGTTTTCAGAGGGTGTTGCCCTGGCGCTAAGCCGCAGAGATGGGGCTCACCACTCGTTTCACGCTTAGGCGTAATAAGGCGAATATAATGAAGATTTGATTTTTGATTCATACTTCATGCGATTTAAATCTTCGCTGACTCTTGTTATTGTTACCGGTACTCTTAGATGTTTTTATAGTAAGTTTCAAAGACAGGTGTTGGTTGGAAAAAATTCATTACTCTGAATCTGCAATCTCATCTGTAGCGTACTTCAGCAGATTTTTTTTACCAATAAAAAAATCACTGGAAAGCTGACGGAATGAGTAACCAAATCAAAAAACTCTTCTTAAAATTCACTCAATTTGCCACAAGTTATTAATGTGGTAAAGAATACAACAGTTACTGTTTCAAAAATTCTGAAACTTTTGAAGCATCACTCACCTTTTTAACACATTTAGAAGGGTTAGGGTATTTTATATTTGTGTCAATAGAATAAGAAAACTAGTCAAATGTGTTACGTATGTGATTTAGGAATGTTTGTTAGGAATTCGTATTAAACTGTTCACTGAATAACAGCGCTGTGAAGTGTACCGAGGATATAAACCGACTTACAAACAAATTCAACGTACAAAGGAACGTGCAGAACGTAACTCGTTTGCAAGTCTGGGAGTGCCTGTACTACATAATTATGATATCACGCATTTAGCACATTCTTGCCGAGTGTAATACCCATTGAACACGATTTTCTGTAGAGGCGAAAGTTTTTCCTGGTGGCAATATATTTGTAAATCATTTATCTTAGTAAACCATTTTTATTTGTGAAATGCTTATATTTTGAAACATTTTTTCAAATTATTGTATAATTGTTGCATCATTTAGGATTTCTTCATAACTGACCACAAACATTTTCATTGGAATACACCCAGCAATAGAGTGGAGTGAAAAAAATAAAAATCAAAAATTCAAAAAACGTCCTCTCCCAAAAGTTGCCTTTAGTCCCGAAACTATGTTTAAAAGCGGTTTTCCAAAGTTTTCTTCAAAATCCAGGTGGCTACCCAGGCATAAAGGTCGTGCGGAGGTCAAATTTCGTAAATATGCCGTAACTCATCAACCATTGGAGCGAGAGAGCTAATTTTGGTGTCAAAAGAAGCAGAATGCGCACTTTCGTATCTAACGTAAAATAACTTTTTATCCTAATTTCAGTATTTTTAAGATTATTTTTGAAAAAGTGTAATTTTGAATCAAAACATACCATTTTGAACAGCTTAAAGGCAGGGTTCGGTGGCAAAAAAATATTTAAAAAATAGTTGAAATGGGTTTCAACTTACCAAGTAGCGTTGGTCCGAACGCGAAATTCGCTTTGGTTAAGCAGTTATCTTAAAAAGAAAGTCCGAAGACTACTGGGTTGTGATTGGTCAATTTATTTGTGACGTAGTTGGAGGGCAGGTTTGTCCGTTGAGCTATTCAATCAGCCAGCTCTAGTCTAGAAGTGATGATGTTACTGCGTGGTATTTACTGGTAAACGGTGCAAGCCAAGCAGAAAATAGTAAACTCTTCTATTTAAGCAGTGGAAGGTACAATTACCCTCTTCACTTGTCCAATTTTAATGGGTTTTAGGCTCACGGTTCTTGGTTCTACTTTCTGCATCATAATCAACTTCTTGATGTTAATACTCTCCATGTCTATACTCCCTGCGTCATTCAACTTCTCTGTTGTTTTCAGAGTTTATAACTTCTCTGATGTTTACACTCTCTGCATCATTCAACTTTTTTATACATACCCAAGCCCCTGCAACTGCAGGCTTTGGCGTTGAGCAGTTAGCCTTGTTGGCATACCGGTACTTGGCCTAGTTGGTTAACTGGTCAATGCTAAAGCCTGCAGTTGCAAGAGCTTGGGTATAGTACAGCAAAAATTGCGTTGTAAGCTCGATGGTCGAGTGGTGAAGGAGGTAAGATCTCAATCACAAGGTTCTGGGTTCAAGTCTGAATCGACGTGCTCGAGTGATCCAACCCTAAAAACTAGTCGTAGAACTGATTTTCACAGCGTTTATTTTGTAGGTCTTTTGGCCAACCATAATATCTATTTCAGGGGTGGCAAACCTGTGGCGCATGCGCCATACGTGGCGCATTGGCTACCGAAAAGTGGCGCATTGCACCTTTTTGATGGCAAGCCACTTCTACTCACTAATTTTCTTAATTTTTTTTATTTGCCCTTCACCTACAGTATAATTTTCAGTGAAAAACAGAATATCTGAGGGCGTGAAGACCTTTTCCAATTTAAGCTCTCCACCAACATTGTCAGTGGAAAACAGGACGTCTGAGGGCATAGTGCCATGCCCCCCACGCAAGGGAGCCACAGTGCCATGCCCCCCCCCCCCATTTGGCCCTGTAATAAGGTGCTAAAACCTAACTTTCAGTCTGTAATTTCTCAAACTAATACAATGGTTGTAGCCTCCTTTCACATATTTTAGCCCAGCTTCTGCTTTTAGACGTAAGCTGCGAAAATATTTTTGCATTGTCCGTTGTGACTGCACTCACTGCTCGCCGTTTTTCGATAACAAAAGTGTGCTAAAATGAGTGCTTTTTTTTATATGAAAACCGTAGAAATCTGTTGGCTGCTGGGGATTTCACTCCCAGACCCCCGGTTGTGGCCCCCCTTTGCCAAATCCTGGGTGTGCCACTGTCTGAGGGCGTGAAGTGAAAACTTTTTTTTTGCTCTTCACTGATATTGCACGTCCTTGTTTTAAAGAACTGAAAAGAAATGGATGCTTGATGTGGCGCATCTAAATTAAGGATGAAAAATATTGGCGCATGGAATCAAAAGGTTGGCCACCCCTGATCTATTTATATTTCATATACAGACTTACATTGGCCCCACATATTTCAATACTGTACTAGTAAAATCAGGCCTGCCATTGCCGATATATGCCAACTACGCTATCTACTCAATGCTAAAGCCTCCAGTGTTGTCGGGACTTGGGTATCTATAGCTAAAATTGAGAGTGATATGTTGTAAGCCCGGTGGCCGAATGAATTAGGGGGTAAACTTTCTATCACAAGGTCCCAAGTTCGAATCTGAAGAGTGTTCAAACCGCGAAACTGTTCGGAAGATTGCTTTTTACAGCATTTTTATAGTAAGTATTTCTGGCCCACCATGATATCTATTCAGGCTAGATTTTTTTCACTAAGACACGAAGAAATTAGTTACGATGTAGAAAAAACTGTTAGTTAGTTGGTTATTACTACTACCAAAATGGTTCATTTTTGTATGGCACCTGGTTGCAACTCGGTGTTATTTCTATCTTTGCGCATTACTAGAATTTAGCAGCTGCCCCTCAATGACGTCAAAATCTCTCTTGCGCCACCTACCACTATTTTTTAAAATTGCAATTGCTGCCTTAGCAAAATCTGTTCATAAGAGTAAAGTTGGGAAAATTTTTTTGTGACATAATGCTTTTTTTAACTTTTTATTTGTTGCCACCGAACCTCCCCTTTCGTCGTCGTCGTTTGGCGGAGCATCTCTTCCAAGACAGATGAAAGGACCAAGGCCGAGGGTTTATCCTTTTACCACCCTGGCCACCAAACTGCTTGGGTCAGATGCTGACTGTAAGGGACTTCAGCCAGCATCTTGTTTCGTCATCCAAAACCATTAGACCAAACATACCTCGGGGTGCTCGATGTATGGGACACTGTGAGATGATGTGATCTGCGGTTTGTTCACTGGCACCACACTCACAATTCGCTAGAGGAGCGAGACCCCATTTGTACATGGACGAACAGAAACGTCCAACACCAGAACGCAGACGGTTGAGCTTGACCCAGGCTGCCCTGGGCAGACCCATACCCAAGGGTCTGGAGCTAGGCTTGGGAATGAAAGCGTGGAGTGACAATGCGTTGGCAGAGTACTCCATGTCCCATTTCGTGTTCGTCCACTCGGCTGCACGGACGTCCATCTCAGAAAGACTGTCTAGTAATTTCCGAGCAGCAGGTACAAATGAGCGTCTAGATTTCAATCTCTCCCTACACCTCCCCTTTAATATCACCATAACACAGTCTAAACACAAAACATTTGTATAATTCACCGTATGTTATGAGTCTTCTGTGGAGCTGACATTTCCGTGGTTTAAAATCAAGTACAGAACAAGTAACCATTGGAATATTGTTCACACATAGTTGCGCAATCACATGCACAGTGCACACAAACACACATAAGAATCAAACATAGCCCAAAATAATGTAAATAATCTAGATGAAGTCAGTAAAAGACTGTCAAATCTGTCGTCAAAAATTGCCACAACTTTACGCAGTATAATTTACCCATACAAACAAAAAATTACGATCAACTCCCCAAAGTTATTATAATACAATGTGTTAGTGGTGTGTTCCATAGAAAAGCCTACAACCACATAATGGCAGCATTAAATAACATTGAAAATGGGCGCAGTAACTATAGAATTAGTTTTTGTATTACTTTGTATACCACAGTACACTAACTTTTTGTAGATAAGTTACACGCTTTCTGAAAATAATTCGCTAAAGCAGAAATCTACCAAGTGGACACTGGACAGATATATTTTAGGGCATTTAAGCCTTTTGCGATTACATTTTTTTGCTGACCAGTTGTGACATTTTTCTTTTGTTTACTTAAAGTCTCAAGATGTAAAAAAATTACAAAGATGAAATCGCCTAACCCTAACCCTTGCCACAAACTTGCACACAAAATTCTGCCCTGCTGCGAATGAATAAATATGTGATTACAAGGGACCACAATATTACAAAATTTCAAAATCGATTTTTATACCATATAAAAAAAAAAAAATGACACAGCAATCGGTATAAAAAAGGATGTCATCCATTTACCTACAATTCAAGATTGAAGTTGCTCTTTGATGTTGTATTGCGAATTTGCTTCATCAATTTTCATGACCGAATTTTTCGCCTAATCATACCATTACGTCTGCTGAATCAACCGAGTTTTTAGCCTAATCATACCATCACGTCTGCTGAATCAACCGAATTTTTAGCCTAATCATATGCCATCACGTCTGCTGATGATTAGGCTAAAAATTTGGTCACAAAAATTGATAAAGCAATACAACACCAAAGAGCAACTTTAATGTTAAATTCTAGGTAAATGGATGACATCCTTTTTTTACACCGATTGCTGTGTCATTTTTTTTATCTGGTATAAAAATCGATTTTAGAATTTTGGAATATTGTGGTCCCTTGTAATAATACATTTATTCATTCGCAGCAGTGTAGAATTTTGTGTGCAAGTTCGCTTGCTTTGTATTTTAAAATCATCAAGTTTGTGGCAAATGTATCACCCAACTGTTTGTTTTTAAAAGCGATTTCATCTACGTAATTTCTTTAAATCTTGAGACTTTAAGTCAGGGGTGGGGAACCACTAAAGCACAGCGGGGCACATTTCCTTAAAAATACACAATATTACGTCGCAAATTTGCTGAAGATTCATGGTGGGTTATTTTTTACCGTTAAATCAGAAACGTCTGCGCCATTTTCATGCCACAAATCCAGCTTGTAGCTGAATCTGAAGCAGCTTTTAAGAAGTCTTTATGTTTTCTATTCCACCAGTATGCGTTGTTCACTTAACAAAGTTCTGAGAAGGCCTCATTCGAAACCTAAGCAGGCCGCATGTGGCTCGCGGGCCGCAGGTTCCCCACCCCTGCTTTAAGTAAACAGAAGAAAAATGTCACAACTGATCAGCAAAAAATGTAATTGTAAAAGGCTTAATGCCCTAAAATATATCTGTCCAGTGTCCACTTGGTAGATTGCTGCTTTAGTGAATTATTTTCAGAAAGCGTGTAACTTATCTACAAAAAGTTGGTGTACCTTGGTATACAAAGTAATATAAAAACTAATTCTATAGTTATTCAATGTTATTTAATGCTGCCATTATGTGGTTGTAGGCTTTTCTATGGAACACACTACCAACATATTGTATTATAATAACTTTGGGGAGTTGATCGTAATTTTTTGTTAGTATGAGCAAATTATACTACGTAAAGTTGTGGCAATTTTTGACGACAGATTTGACAGTCTTTTACTGACTTCATCTAGATTATTTACATTATTTTGGGCTATGTTTGATTCTTATGTGTGTTTGTGTGCACTGTGCATGTGATTGTGCAACTATGTGTGAACAATATTCCAATGGTTACTTGTTCTGTACTTGATTTTAAACCACGGAAATGTCAGCTCCACAGAAGACTCATAACATACGGTGAATTATACAAATGTTTTGTGCTTAGACTGTATTATGGTGATATTTAGCTGTTTAAAATGGTATGTTTTGATTCAAAATTACACTTTTTTAAAAATAATCTTAAAAATACTGAAATTAGGATAAAAAGTTCTGTTGCGTTAGATAGGAAAGTGCGCATTCTGTTTCTTTTGACACCAAAATTAGCTCTCTCGCTCCACTGGTTGATGAGTTACGGCATATTTACGAAATTTGACCTCCGCACGACCTTTATGCCTGGGTAGCCACCTGGATTTTGAAGAAAACTTTGGAAAACCACTTTTAAACATAGTTTCGGGACTAAAGGCAACTTTTGGGAGGGGACGTTTTTTGAATTTTTGATTTTTATTTTTTTCACTTTACCCTACCCAGCAAGCTGAAATGTCTATATATGTGCATTCAAAGACCTAAATATGCCCAATCTTATTTTCTTCGATTAGCCTCTTTGGTGATGCTCTTGTCTGATGGTGGGCGTGATGCCCTAAGAGGCTACTCGAAGAAAATAAGATTGGGCATATTTAGGTCTTTGGGTGCACATAGATGTTTCAGCTTGTGATGCTCCTTGTTGGGTATATTCCAATGAAAATGTTTCTGGTCGGTTGTTTCATAATTATTAGGGTGTCCCATACTTTAGCGACTTCTCGTGAAAATTAGGCTCGGGTCATATTCTTGACGGATTTTTGTTGCTGATTTTAAATATGACGTAATTTTTTCATCATGGCGTCAACTTGATGTTCCACCTAGCGGATTTTTGTTATTTTGACGTATCTCCAAAACGGCTGGAGCTAGAGAGTTGGGACTTGCATCAACGTGACTGGAAGGGTCGATTTCCTAGCTGCTGTCAATACATCATAAAGAGCAAACTGCATCAGAAATCCAGTTATTTTGACAAATTTTGTTTTCACTCTTTGTTGGACAATATATGTCAAATACAAATACTTCGTTGTTGTGGTCACTGTTTCAACACAAATTAACCAACTTTGTTTATATCAAAAATCAACATGTATCAAGCATCACCAGCTAAAACAAAAAAGAAATTCAATCGCTTTTTAATCACACATTTTTGAATAAGGTGATGAGTCATTCTATTTGAATAAGGTGATGAGTTGCGAGTAGGATATTTTTGGCCTATCATTATATATTTTAAATTTTTTGCTGTAATTTATAATAAAATCTTCTGATAATGCCTCAACAACAGTCAACCAAAAAGGGACAACCATCCATCAATGAAGACATGCTGAAACCCATCATTAAAAGCCTGCTGGTAGATTCAACAGTGTTAACTGAAGCTTTTTCTGAATCCCAACTACTGAACAGTCAAATTGAAGCAGCTGAAAACCTCATTGCAAATAATACCTTCATTGATATTGTGGGAAAATTAACAGAGAAAATTCTTGCCAATAAGGAATTTCAAACTGCAATATCAATGAATCTCTCAACCTTAGTCGAGGCTAAAACATCATCTTTAAATGAAAAGATTGAAGAACTAAATGGAAAATTGGACAGGGCTGCCCAAGAAAATGAAAGCCTCGAGCAATATTCTCGCCGCAATTGCCTACTATTTCATGGGCTTAAGGAAGAAGAAAATGAAAACACAAACAATCTAATAATCAAGTTTATTGATGAAAAGCTGGGATTATCCATTAATGAACACGATCTTGACAGAAGCCACAGATTAGGGTACCGGCACTCATCAGCATCTGCTCAAACAACAAAACCCAGACCCATTATTGTGAAATTTATACGTCATGACATCAAGGAAAAAATATTTGGTACTAAAAAAAGACTGGCTGGGAAACGATTTTTAATAACTGAATCTCTCACAGCAACGAGAATAAGATGCATCAAGAAACTTCAGTTATTAAAAAGAAAAAACGAAATTTACTCATACTGGACGAACGATGGCAGTATATACTACATGGAGAATGCTCTTAGCAAAAAGGTAAAAGTTGCTTCTCTTCTGGAATATATGGTATAGGCTAATCTACTCAAGATGAAGTTTAGTTATTGTTTGCCCTTGGTTCACTTTTCATGAAGAACTGAAAATTTTTAAGCTTACTCTTTATACAGCTTAATACACTCTCTAGCTGATCATAATGGTAGGTCATCTGTCTTTCAGGATAGTGTTTGTATTGCTTTAGCACTAAAGCAAAAGTTGGACTATTTTACATTTTGTGCTTCTGTTTGTATTATTATTTTTTTTTTTTCTGTTGTTTTTGTTTTCTCAATTTGTTCTCCTTTTCATAGGAGATCAAACTTAGTGTATAGTTGACGTGAAATGATAACTGCTTTTGATAACTTTGAATCTTCTCATGATTTATGTAGTGGTGACTGTGAATATCATACCCCTTCCCAACTTGCTCACACCATAAAAACTAAACATAATAATGAATTGGCACTAATTCATTTTAATGTGAGATCTTTGCCTAAAAATATATCTAAAATTGAGCTTCTTTTGACGCAAATGCCCACTTTGCCCGAAATAATAGCAATTTCTGAAACAAAACTTAATTCCTTAAATAGACATCTTGTGGATATTAAAAATTATAACTTTGCTCATTCTGACTCCTTAACTAATGCAGGTGGTGTAGGCGTATATATCCGAAAAGGCTTGAGCTATTGTATTAACTACAACGTTTCGGTGGATAATAATGACTGTAAAAGCTTATTTATTGAAATACTAAATAAGTCTCCTAATAATAAACATCAACCGAGAAAGAATATTATCGTGGGGGTTATATACAGGCATCCAAGACAGTCTTATTCAGCATTTCAAGATAAATTATGCAACATAATTCATGAGCTTTATCGATCCAATTCTTCTTTTTTTCTTGTTGGTGATTACAATATTGATCTTTCCAAAATTAATTCAGATGTTAAAGTGAAAAACTATCTCGGTGGTTTATATTCTGCTGGGTGCTATTCATTAATTAATGTACCAACAAGAATATCTCCAACATGTACTAGCACTCTTGATCATATCTATACTAATTCAATCAATAAAACTCGCTTATCAGGTGTTTTGATCTTTGATCTATCTGACCACCTACCAACATTCTGCATACTGCAGACCGTTGGCAAGCCTAACAAAAAGGAAACTAGTAACAGACTAATTCATGACATGAAAAACTTTAATATTGAAACATATGCAGAACACGCTTACAATAGACTCACTCCAGTGCTTGTCCCTACTATCAGATCCAGACACTGACTTAAACAATTTTATGAAAATCATTCAGGAAGTTACATCCATTCATGCTCCATTAAGAAGACCATCTCGTAAGGAAATGAAAGCTAAATCGAAGCCATGGCTGACTAAGGGTCTACTGAAATCTGTTAAAACAAAAAATAAAATGTTTCAACTTTGCTATAAGCAACATAATGTAGATTTAATAATGAAGTTTAAGAAATACCGAAACAAGCTGACCAAATTGACACAAATTGCAAAAAAGAATGTATTATCAAAATCAGCTCACTAGTCATAAAAATGATTTATCTCAACGGTGGAAAATAATTAATGAAATTATATGCAATAAAAAGAGATACCAAGAGATGATAACCTCTATCATTGATTCAGACGGAAAAGAAGTTTCTGACCAATCAATCATTTCAAAAACTCTAAATGAATTTTTTGTAAATATTGGTCCTAATATGGATGCTAAAATACCACCCTCTAGAAATATTTTTAATATACCAAGTGTTGTTAACTCATTTGCTTACGAACCAATTACAAATGATGAAGTATATCTTCAACTTAGTCAACTCAACCCAAGGAAAGCCAACGGACCTGAAAATTTACCCAATAAATTTTGGAAGTTATTAGCACCAATAATCTCACCATTTCTAGCCAATATATTTAATGAATGCTTCGAGGTGGGAAAATGTCCTGCCACTCTAAAACAAGCTTAAGTAATTCCAATACACAAAGGTGGCCCTAAAAATGTAGCTACTAATTATAGGCCAATATCACTCCTGTCACCTATATCAAAGGTCTTTGAAAAGTTAATTTAGACTTGAAAATTTTTTGACTAAACATAATATTATTTCCACTCAGCAGTATGGGTTTCGAGAAGGCCATTCTACTGAAATGGCCATTGTTGATTTGACGAATAAATTAAAATTGCATATTGACGAAGGATATTTTACATGCTGTATATTTCTAGACTTGTCAAAGGCCTTTGATACGGTCAATCACAAAATACTTCTAAAAAAGCTGGAAGCTTATGGCATTAGAGGCAATATGCATGACCTTTCTGGCTACCTAAGTAATCGTCAGCAGTACACAGAATGTATTGGTGCCCAGTCAGAAAACAACGTGATTAAATGTGGTGTACCACAGGGATCAACCTTGGGTCCTTTACTATTCTTGCTGTATGTTAATGACTTACCTCTTCATACTAAATTTTACGTTAATTTATTTGCTGATGACGCAGTACTGATGTTGAAAAACAGAAATATTGATCACCTTCAACAACAAGTAACTGAACAGTTAAATGGCATTAATGATTGGATGATATACAATAGACTGTCTATTAATTACTCCAAGACAACTTATTTCATTACTCAGCCAAGGAATAAAAGAAAGCTATTAAATGAAATTAATATAAAAATGGGAGAGCTGACAATTCAAGGACAAAACAATGCAAAATATCTGGGAATCCATATTGACCGAGCTTTAAAAAGGAACTTACAAATTGAAAATGTTATAAAAAAACTTGCAAATGCAGCCAGAATCATGTAAAATCCGACATTATGTAGATCGACAAACACTAATTAATCTCTATTATACATTTGCATACCCTCACCTAAAGTATGGAGTGTTGGCGTGGGGCAACGCCGATAAAACTTTAATGCAAAAAATAACGGTTATGCAAAACAGGATCATTCGAATTATTAATTTCAAACTGTTAAAAGACCATGTCAAAATGAGTGTCCTGTACAAAGCAATGAACATTCTACAAGCACCTGACATATTTAAACTAGAAGTTGGTAAATTCATGCATTCTTTTCACCATCACACACTGCCTGAGAGTTTTCAGAGCTATTTCACCCCAACTAACGCTTCTCACAAATATGTAACAAGATCTGTAACTAATAAAAACTATTTTATAAAACGAGTAAATACGCAAAGTGGGCAATCTGCGTGTACGTATACTGGAGCTAAAATTTGGAATGATATTTCACAAAATTTGAAATTAATGTCCAAGTATAGATTCGCCAAAGAATTTAAAAAACAAATAATTGCGAAATACTGATGTCACAGCCTCTACTCATCAAATGATGTCGTTTACTTGTTTGTTTGTTTTTTTTTTTTGTGTTGTTTTGTTCGTTTGCTCATTGTCAATTTTTTCGAATGTCTTATGTTTATACGTCATGGGCAGCTTGACTTTGATGACCGTGAAACGGTTTTTCGCTGTCCAGTTTTGCTGCTGCATGGTTGCCAACCTATTGACTTAAATGCTTGTTTTTCGCTAAATTGTATCAGCTATGTGGAACTGTGTCAGCGTAAACAAATAAACTTACTGCTACTGCTGCACACAATGTTTGCAAAGTAGCCAGAATGCGCATGTCTGTTATGTTCAAATTATCTTTGTCATCCCGGATGAAGCCATTTACTACACCTTTCAGCTTGCCAACAAAACGTTCTGTACCTCGGTTATTGTTATCAATATTAGCCAAAACGTTGGTAAAACAGAAACTGAAGTAATGCATGGAGCCATTTACTATCTTCTGTAAACAAATCACGCAGAGTACCACGTTTCCAAATAATCTGCTCGATATTAATTTGCTTAGAAAATGTTTTCTTCTTTACCGCTTCAAAAGTGAAAGGTGGGATTTCTGCGTAAACATTTAAAGCAATAGTTTTGGGGTTCAACCATTGGGACGAGTGGTGCACGAAATGCTCCTGAACAGCGTTGAATACTGGTTTAGCGAAAAAAGCAGGCAGATAAACACAAACAATAAACGACGCCATTCGTTGAAGTTTGGGGATATCGTGCGGTTCAACACCGTATCCAAAAATTAACATTCTTAAATATCCGCTTGCTGTCGTTATCCAGCATGTGTGCGATACGCCTTTTTGGTGATAAAAAAGTAAACACTTTAAATTGTCAGGAACGTTCATTACCAAATGATCTGCCAGAACAAGAAGACACGTATGGTCTTTTCGGAAAGCTGAATCTACATCTGTTTTACGTTCAGAAAATCGTACAGTCTTGACTTTTATGTGATTCACTGCTATTGATGTGGTTGGAATTTTATATTTTTCGCGGGCTTTCAGATCTTTTGGCTTGGGTTTCGGTAATTTCTTGATTCTGTTCATCAGAGCACCATCTTGGAATGCATTTGGCCCTTTAACTTGGCTTTCTAGAAATTGTTTTGCACGAGTAAAATAAACCTTGTTCACATGGAAGAGACATTCAATGGTGTGTACTTCATGACCAATATCAAACTAAGTATTCCTGTAATCGCTTGTTGACACCAGTCTTTTCTGTATTAAGTGCGGTGGTATCTGCCATAATCAAATATACGCGATCAAGTAATGGCCGACCGATATTTTCAACTACAGCTTTGAATACTGCTTCCGAAGTTACAGAGATATCTTTTGTAAACGACTTCATGCTTACAGGTGCTGTGACTTTCGTAATTTTCTCAGCATTAATGTTGGGATATTGGCCGATGAATATGGATCTGTCTTTACCAGACATGGGCAAACTACGGCCCGCGGGCCAAATCCGGCCCGCCGGTCTGTTTATTCTGGCCCGCCGGCACTTACACAAACTTAAACTCCCATCGTGAATTGAGCGGAAGACCTTTTTTTATCCGATAAAGATCATTAATGGCAGAGATTTTCAAAAAATATGCCTCAACGGTGCAAAATTGGAATAAAAAAACAGAAAAACGATGTGAAAACCTTTTATTTTGGAGATGACATTCGTACGTGGACCGTGATTTTCCAATCAGCGTGCGGCCCGTGGCTTCAACAGTTTTTCCAAATCTGGCACTTCGTGTGACAAGCTTGCCCACCCCTGGTCTATACCGTCCATAATTTTGCCTTCATAGCATAGTTGCCAAGCATTAACAGAACAGATGCCAATTTCATTTCAACAGCTCTCGGTGGTTCAGGGTGGTATTTTTCTCTCTTTCTATGGACGGACGATTTGGACGTTCCGGTTCTCTTAAAACCTTCTGGAGTCGATTGATCTGCCTGCTGTCTTAACGAAGTGCTACGTCTGTCTGCCAGCTTACATTTGGTTTTAGTTACATTTTCTGCACGTCCAAGAGGAATTTTCAGCCGCGCAAGAAAATTCTTTGTACGTATCTTCAACTAATGCTACATCTCCGTTTTTTTCAGATGTTACTGGCTGTTTATTTACATCTTTTCTTGGTCTCATCTTCGTCTTTTCTTCACTTTCAACTGCTCACTCACTACAGGTTTTCTTTTTGCAGCTAGTGCATTTTCCTGCTTTTGATAAGCAACATCTATCTCCGCTGTTATTATCATTCTTCTGTTGTTTCGCTGATCTTTGAAGAACTCAAATTCCTTTTTAGGAATTCTTAGCTAAAAGGGCATTTGCACGCATATTTATCCATTCCAAAACATTACCGAAGGGTTGGCACAGCTTTTGCATTTGCATGGTGATATGTCGAAAAGCTTGGAAAACCAATCTTTTCTTAAATTCTTTTTTCCTGATTTACTTGCCCCCTTTTAGTAACTTTAAATTTTGGAATAATGTCACACAGTTTGGCTTGAATTCGGCTTTTAGTTAGTATTGGTAAACTCGCTTTGGTCCATAAGTTTAACATCTGCTGCTACATCGTAGTTTACATCTAGTAATGTGGGAACCTTTGAAATATACTTACCATCTGTTTGTTGAAGAAAACTGCGTTTGAAAAAATAATGCTGAAATACTTCTTCGTTAGTAGGTAGTACGCTTTCTCTCAACTTTGCTGATACCAAATATTTTCCCGACGACCTTGTTTCACTCGTGTTTGTTATATACTAATAACTTACTTTTATCTACAGTAACTCTAATTTCCAACATACACCTGCAATAATAACGACGTTTTGATGATCACGTAGGTTATTATAAAGGGAAAACAAGAGTGTAGTTCCTACATCTTTGGATTAAATTTGCATTGTTACACCATTTGTCGCTGAAAATGAGAAAAAAACATATTTTTCAAAATAACTGGATTTCTGGTGCAGTTTGCTCTTTATGATGTATTGACAGCAGATAGGAAATCGGCCCTTCCGGTCACGTTGGTGCAAGTCCCTACTCTTCAGGTCCAGCCGTTTTGGAGATACGTCAAAATAACAAAAATCCGCTAGGTGGAACATCACGATGACGTCATATTTGAAATCAGCGACAAAAATCCGTCCAGAATATGACCCGAGCCTAATTTTCGCGAGAAGTCGCTACACTGTAAATCAAATTGGGTAACGTAGACCCAAAAAACTTGGGTTATCATTTTGGGCTCGAAGGCTGAGAAACCCAATTTGCCAACTTGGGTAATAACGACCCAATTTACAAAGTTGGGTTTGTTAACCCAATATCCATAACCCAAGTACAGTGGGTAACTTGACCCAAACTACAAACTTGGGTCTTTAAACCTAATTGAAAATTTTGGGCTCGAAGGCTGAGAAACCCAATTTGTCAACTTGGGTAATAACGACCCAAATTTTCAATTTGGGTGTTTAACCTTAAATCTTGTAGATCAAGAAAATTGGGTAATTAATACCCAAGCTGAAAATTTGGGCGCTTTGTCCCAAAAGCTTTTAGCTAAGGAAAAAAGCCCAATTTTCAGATTTGGGTTTTCCGATTAATATTTGTGAATGCGTTTTTGCTTAACTCGTAATCACAACAGTCGTCATAATCACTTAATAATGGAGGGTTCACAAGAAATGCACAACAAAATATTGCAATAATGCTTTATATTGTCAAAAGAAATAGGTACAAATTAAATGTTCAACAAATAACAGCATTGATTATTTGAACATGTTTAGGTTCACATATGAAGCGATTATAAATACAACTGATCCAAACGATGTAAATATTATGCGATTATGACCTCAATTTAAATGAGAATTGCAAGTAACCAATTCCTGCAAGCACAAATAGAAATCTGCCACAACCATATGCAAACCCAAGCATTTTTAACTCACAAATGTATGTAAAAAAATAAACAATCATAGATACGGAGCAGTTACAGTATGCTACTCAAAGAATAAAAAATGAAGTGCATACGCAGAGACAATACAAAATAATGCTTTTGCAAAGATACAAAATAATGAAGTATTATGATTCATAAAATTAATTAATTTCAGTTATTATCAACAATTTACTGTGCACTTTAAGTGCAAACTATTGTGCGCTCACAAAAACAAGGTTAGCAGCAATCAAGTTTAACAAGATGTTAAAAGGCAATTACAGTAGCTCTCAACCATAACCAAGAGCTTGTGTCACGAAGGTTTCGACTATGCCTAATTATATTTACGTTATGTCAGTCAGATATTCCGCTGAAGCAAAATTATGTCAATAAGCAACCAGCCACAGTCATGATGTTGCATAAAAACTAACCAAACAAAATAGGCTAAAAAAACATGACACCCATACGTTAGAATAGAACACAGGAAACAAAGACGGGCAAACAATGTTTAGTGCAAATGTTATACAATCGGTAAGCAGCAACACACTTCTTTGGAATAAATTCGACAAGTTATCAGTTCAAAGTTTTCCCCCTAAAACGTCTGTTTTCGCATATTATGCATCTGAGAAGTTTTTATTTTACCATTTGTCTCAATTGTTTTTTCCGTTCGCTTTCATTCAAGCCTTTTGTGCTATTCAGGACGCATTAGATAGCATCAACTGTCTGCAGAATTTAGTGTTTCGATGCACATTCTTCGCAGAATTCCCTAAAAAGATGGAGCAATTGTAAGCCCAAATATTGTATATAAATAATGAGCCAGAAAAGCGCATGATGAAAATGAAAATTTCCATCAGATTATATAAATTGCAGTATTTGAGAGAAACCGTTTAAACTTGGGCTTATGTCCAGCAGTGCTTTTGTTAAATTTCAACTATGAAAAACAGTTTGGAATGACTGGGTAAGAAAAAGCAAACTGGAGAGCCCGCGTATCTGCTTTGGTAGGCTTTCATTTAAGGTCAAATCTTCAGCAGTTCGAGTGATGGGGTGTCTTAGATATAGAACAAAAGAGACAATTCGGTTTTATTGTAGCGTGAAGCAATATGGTAATAACAAGACATATAGCGTTTCAAACCAAATTATTATTTACTCCTATCTACAGTGCGAACAGGTCTTTTGGAACTGAACAGTTTTATGCGTTGATGAAAACCTTTGCGCGTTATAGACAGGCAAGTAAACCAATGCCATAGAGTTTGTCTTAAATAACAGACAAGCAAACAAGGACTCTAGCGCTTTATAATTTATGCTTTCTTAGCGTTAAGCACATAAAAACCTTAGCATGGGCTACCATGGCAGTCTTTAGGTTGTTCACACCTTTGCATCCCAACTAAATAATTATCATTTATGTTTAACTATACCAAACAATCAATTTCTGAAACTTCACAAAAACGTTTAGCAATAAACCACTTGCTTGTAGCAGGCTTGCTTATGTGGAATTACATTTTTAATTTCTTTACCCAATAAAAACCATTGGATAAAAACTGCTAATTGAGGTTTGATCATTTTTAGTAACAGGAACAACAGCTACAAAAAATTTAGCCAGTCTATAGCCTTTTCAAATTTTAAACATTTCAAATTTCCAATCAACAAAGTTCATTAACGCCACATTACTTGATTTAATAATAATTTTTTATCAAAGACACAGAAAACAACATGCAACAGCTTGACTAGCATCAAATTATGCTGACCTGTAATTGTCACAAAATAAGTTTGCTGATTTTCATGAAACAAAGAGGTTGATGCAAAAATAATCCACTGTGAATTATTTTATATGCATGTTGCCCATGTGTCATAACCACTGCTTTAACTTTACATAATAAAACTGAAAGAGTAGTATACTATCATAACAAGTTTCTAACACACAGCTGCAGGGAGCAATGCAGTGCATGTCAAGCCATATTTTTTGCACCAAGTTCTTTGATTTTACTGCTTATTGCATACGTAAAATCATGAAACCACTCACTACATAATCACGTGTCACTTTCTATGAGTTGCATACCGGGCCTATTGGTTAAAGCGCCTTAGGTAGGCAAAAATTTATAAATAGCAGTATGAAGTAGAATAATCACAATGCACTTGATTGGTAACATACTCATATTCGTATTGATGTGCATGGCATATCGAGAAAAAGTTTGAACTGCTCTTCTGTCAATATTTTAAATATATGATGGCACATTTTTGACTGTTTCACAAAACAATTTAAATGTTTATCACTGCCACATGGATGCCTAACAAAACTGGGTATCATATACAATCAGTTATTAGTGTGAAGCATTACATAATGCCTTAGCATTTACAACACAACATGCATAATGTTTACTGTTTATCAGTCACTTACCTTGATTCGTTGCATGTCTGTTTTGGTTTCACACACAAAGGTAAATACATGTTATGATGAATTGATGATCAGAAACTTCAGTGACAATTCGACACAGTAGTTGTACATACATCACATTAACAGCATGAAGCATCAGCTATATAACATGACTGCTAAGCCCATTCTCTAATTCTGAAATTTACTATGTTTTTACATCAATAAATGTACATTGCAAGCTATTTGATTGCTTATATATCCAGTCAACACTTTGGATAAGCAAGATCCATACCAGTATCAGTGTAATGGGTATTGTGGTACTTTAACATAAAATTGGGAAGTGGCAGCAGTGTCATTTCCAAATCGGTTTTCTCCACATGGAGGCTCATTTAGATTGACTCATTTTTCTCAGATCAACTCAGCTTCAGATTTCCCCAAAACTCTGATCAACTCCAACCTCTAATGGTCCAACTTGCAACTACTAATAGTGGGTTTACACGAACAAAAAAACGTCAATGGAGCAGAGCTGAGCTTTGTTTGTTCTTTGAAGCTTGCAATGAAGCTTGGCTCCACTTTGCTCAACTAGCAAAGCCAAGTTGCATGACATTAGGCCTATAAAATAAAAGCTCAGCTTCTCACCGTTTTGCACTATTTTTTTAGCTTATGTAAACCCAGCTTAACAACTCTAAATTTGAACTGTAGTCACTCCAATCTCCAGTTCTACCATTCCTCCGTACCTGTACTAGTGCACTCTGGGAGTTAAGAATCACTGAAAAGGGTCAGTACCAGTAGACCTTGAAATTTTTTTTGCCTTCTGATAAGCTTTTCCAAATTTAAATTATTTAAAAGTTCGTCAAAAAACAAGTTGTTTTAATTTTCTATCCCGCCATTAGCAGACCTAAAAGAAGCATGCGCAACCGGTAACTTACTGACATCTGACTAGGCAGCTAGGTCTTAAGTCTAGTAGCTAGTAATAAAAAGACCTGCGGACTACTAGTACTTGTGGTCTTCGCAGCATTTCCAAATCTGTAGATACTGCATACTATGATAGCTCACTTCAGCAAGTTGAACACATGAATCTGCAGATAACTTTAAAATCATTGTGTCTACATAGCCTACCTAAGTCGTTACCGGAACCTTTAGATTTTAAATTAGCTTTTTACTCCAGCGAGAAGCAGCAGCTTCAGTTCGGACGCATCATTTAATTCGAATTTCGATTATTTTGGCGCTCACTGATTGCGCTGATCACTAAACCGTAAAGTTTATTGAAGCGTAAAGTAAAATTTAATTAATTTCTGAAAAGTGCTATTTTATTAGAATGATGAATTACATCATGCACATTTAATTATTATTAAAGTCTGCCAGCAAAATTAATAAATTACGCTGACAAACGATGGTATACTGCAAGTTGAAAGCTTAGGTTGTTTGGTTTATGCGGTAGAGTGAAGGTTAGCCGCTTGCGCAACTGTCTATCATAATAATGTTGAACTTGAAATTAAAATGACTAGACACAGGTATGTAACTTAAAATTGCTATAGCATAAGTAGTGAGAAAAAAGACAACAATAGCTTGTTAAATGACTTGTGAAATTGGGGTTGTCATCGGTTTTATTTCAAGTGGAAATATACTGCAAAATTTAACTAGGCCTATATCAATTTGGGGTAGATGACGCATTCTGTCTCATCAAGCAAAACAGCTACACAAATGCTAGTTTATAATGCTTAGCATTTACGTCTAAGCAAAATTTAAGCGCATGCGCGTGGTAAGGCCTTGAAAAGCAATAAATCGCAGACTACTATGGCTTCCGGCTTTCCGTTTTGCTAATGTAGCAACATTTACCAATGCCCGTAGATAAATGCTATAAAAATTTAAGATGGCTTGCCCAGCTCCAATATCTGCCAAACACGCAGATAAATCTCAGAAAATTTTTAGACGGCTCGATTATCCTACAGACCTAGTGATCAACTTAGATAAAGCATGTAAGGTTTTTGGTGGTTGGCCTTAGACCAGGGGCGCCAAAGTTTTCTCCAAGAGGAACAAATTTCATAATGTAAAGTACCCGAAGGCTAATAGTCTTTTGTGGTTCTATGTGTTTTGCTGCTCTTCGTAACAAAAATGGTTTCTGTTGCAATTATGACGTAATAATGGTTTAAACTTTTCTCGCCGGTTTTTGTCGTCTCAATCAGATAGTCTTGTCGCATTTACAGCGTAAAAAAGCAACCTCCAGTTAGATTGGACAGGCTATCTAACTTTACATGTGCTTGTAGGCCAAAAATAATACATTTAGCAGCAACAAGCGCGGGCCGTATGAAAACTCATCGAGTGCTATATGAAACAACTGGGTTTTGCACTCAATGTTTCCTAAACTATGAATTGCTTAAAGTGCAACCCGTTTTTTGAGTTTAAAACCAATCTATTATCTAAAAATTTTCCCCAAAGATCTTAGTTTTAAAATTCACTTTCCCAAAATAAGTTATTTAACATTTTCCCAAAAATTTTTTTGGCTTTAAAAACAATATACACAAGTTATTATTTCAGGAATTATTTCCCAAAAAAAATTAATGGGTTTAAAATCCATTGACCCAAAACAATAGTCATAACACTCACCCAAAAATTTAATTTGGGTTTGCTACCACATTACCCAAATTAATATTTGCAAAAACGATTACCCAAAATTTATTTTTGGGTATAAAATTTTTAACCCAATTTACTTGGGTGATGTGCTTTGGGTTATGCAGAACCCAAAATCGACTTTGGGTTTTTGCTTATCATACCCAAAAAAAATTGGGTTTTTGACCGTTTTTTTTGGGTAATGCATACATTTGCCCAAAATTGGGCAATGCGATTACCCAAAATTTTTTACAGTGTAAAGTATGGGACACCCTAATAATTATATTGCTAAACAATTCGGTTTTGGTCGTAGTTGTTTGATTGAAATAAATTTCCCTATTTTTGAATTGTGCAATAGAGCTTGTTAAACAGCATGTGTGTTTTGCAACCGGTCCGGTGCAGACCTGCTAGTCAGCCAGCTGCGCAAATCCCATGGAAGCGATCGTATCGCTCGTGGTGTGCATTGCTCGCTGACGAAATACTTTCGCATCGTTGTGTCGTTTGCTAGTGTGAATCCGGCTTAACGAGTTATTTTTGACGTGTTCTTAGCTATTTTGTGTTTCAGTTACTCGAGTGGTGGTGAGGACGGGTTTGTGCGTATGCACGAGTTCGACAGATCTTATTTCGATTTTCAATTCGAATGCTGAGGAATTAGTGTGCGACAACACGTGAACGGTGATCTGATGCGCGGGTCGGCTCATTTCCTCACTAGTAAAGCTTGTTTTTCGTACGTGTTGGTTCCGTTCAATACAAAGGTTCCTAATGCAATGATGAGTGGCTGGTTTGAGAGCCGGCAGTCCCAGCACTGGGGGACTGGAAAATGGAAATGCTCAGATTTAGGGAATTTTTAAATAGTTCGTGTGCCCAAGACTTAAATCAGGGAATTCTTTTCATTATACTTTCGCGCCATTACGCCGCAGCGTGTAACGAGTGGCGGGGTTCTATCGAATTACCATCATCATACCCAAACCCTGCAACTAGCAGTCTAGCGTAGACCTACTGACCACTACACACGTAGCTGTTGCCACTTTGTGTAGTAGAGGTGTTCAAATTTTGGACATTTAAAAAGTGCAGGTGCTCAAGGCTTATATGGTGCATAAGATCTTAAAAACACCCCCTGTGTAAAAAAATTTTACCTCTACCCTATCGCTCGTGGCGGTTGACTAAGTACATATGCCTATTTTACTTTGAAGGGAATCCCCTCATGATATTTTTATTTTAACCTACCATAACTTGAGCTTAGATAGAAAATCCAAACACCACTAAAACAGTCAGAGAAATTCAAGTACCTCGGCGTCTCATTCACAAGTGACGGCAGACAAAATAGCGAATTGGATATCCGCATCGGAAAAGCAAGTGCAGTAATGCGCCAGCTCCACCGATCTGTGGTACTGAAACGGGAGCTTTGCACCAAGGCAAAGCTATCCATTTTCAGATCGGTCTATGTTCCTATTCTGACTTATGGCCATGAGTGTTGGATCATGAATGAGAAAGTGAGGTCTCGAGTTCAAGCAGCCGAAATGGGATTCTTGCGAAGAATTAGCGGATTGACCTTGTTGGACAAGGTTAAAAGTGCAGATATTCGTGAATCTCTAAACATCGAAGCGCTGCTTCTCCGACTAGAAAGATCGCAACTGCGTTGGTATGGACATGTGACGCGAATGTCCCAGGAACGAACAGCCAAAAAACTGCTCTGTTCAACACCGATTGGTCGAAGGCCTAGAGGCCGTCCCAGAACTCGATGGCGAGATTACGTAGAAGATCTTAGTTGGTCTCGCCTTGGCATCCCAGCAGAGCATCTATCCTTTGTTGCAGAGGATCGAGATGCTTGGAGGCTCCAACTTGAGCTGCTGCCCCCGCGACCCCCCAAGGATAAGCGGGTCCAGAAAATTGATTGAGAAAATCCAAACAAACTAGGGGAAGGTCGGGCAAGTGGATACGGCGGGTAGGTTGATACACACTAAATATTTTTTTCCGTGACACCGCAACAAAGCCCTTTTGATTACGTAACAATACCACTCAGCCATCTTGATTTTCATACAAAGTTTGGTAGGCTAAGTTGAAGACCCTTTTAGCCTAGAAAAATTTAATAATGACACCGCTTCATTGAAGATCAAGAACTCAATAGGATCGATCACTCAAAAGATGTCAAATGCTTAAAATAACATAGGTATCTACTCCAAATTGACTTGAAGGTAGGATCATATATGCCAACTTCCAGGTTACTCAGTCTGCTAAGAAGCTCGCATCTGAAGTTACTCAGGTTGACATGATTTGGGCAAACGACTTGGAGAAAAGCCACAAATAAACTGGTTAGAGAATCAATTTGCCTAGGCTAGGTCAAAAATACGGTACTCCACTCAAGCAACCCCCACCTCTAACACCCACAAGGCCATCTCCCCAAATGCAGCTAAAGGTCGAAACACTTTTTGCCTATAAGAATTTAAGTCAATTTTTCGGCCAAAATGAATGTTTTGTGAAAAATACATTCGAGTTGCTATTTTTTTAGCGAGGGAAGGCAAACAGTTTTCTTACGTTAGTGAAGGAAGCCTAAGCTGTAACGTAAAAATTAATACGATTTGAGAAGTTATATGAACAAGAGAATTTCCAAAATTAGTAGAAAAATTCGTATTGCTCTGCAGCGGGCAAGTTGATACGGTGTATCAACTTACCCGCATAAATTCCTGAAACAATTTTTTTCGAAATTTGTAAGCTCCGGGTCCAAAATCTAATATGTGGTTCACCGATTTTTACCGCCACCGGTGGGCGCTATAGACATCCTTATAATGAACAATGTTAGTTGGTGCAGGCCAAATTGGTGAGCTTGCCAACTAATTACATAGTTGTTCTTTAGAATGGTTTATTAGTACAAAAAGAAAACAAACAGAGGTGATACTCCTGCTCCTGAATTTGCTGCAGCTGCTGCTGAAATGCAGAATGGCACATCGCTGCGAAGAGCTGCACGCAATCATAATATAGACAAGATGACATTGAAGCGATACATCAACAAATTAAAAAGCAACGAGTCATCCTCCATGGGGTACTCATCTCATAAAAAAGTTTTTATAGAAAAGATGGGTAGCGACTTGGCCACTCATATTATAGATCTAAGTGAGCGTTTTCATGGGTTGACTTCCGAAAAAGTTAAAGAGTTAGCCTATGAATTTGCTATGGTCAATAAAACCAACATTCCGGATTCTTGGAAAACCAACAAAAAAGCGGGAAAAGATTGGCTCCTGTCTTTTATGGCTGAATACAAATTGAGCGTTCGCCAACCGGAAGCTACGTCTTTGGGACGAGCGACAGCGTTCAATGCTCATAACGTCTCGCTGTTTTGCAGCAACTTATCGGATGTAATGAGTGGACATCAATTCCCTCCTAATCGTATATTCAATATCGATGAAACCGGCTGCAGCACAGTACAAAACCCTGCCAAGGTGATTGCCCGTCAGGGAACACATCAGGTGGGCTCGGTAACTTCCGGAGAAAGAGGCAGGACCGTCACAACGGTTGGGGGATAAATGCCGCTAGCGGTACTATCCCTCCAATGTTTATTTTTCCTCTTTCGCGGATCACCTCTCATTTGGAAACAATTGTCACCTCTCATTTGGAAACAATTGTCGGTGCAAACGCTCCTCCGATGTCCAAATGTTCATGTTTTCCAACTGGATGGATGACGGAGGAGTTGTTTCTTTCCTATCTGCACCATTTTAAAGATTATACTCAGTGCAGCACTGAGAACAAATGTTTGTTAATATTGGACAACCACTCTTTGCATATATCCGTGCAAAGTTGTAAATTTGCCAAGAAAAATGGAATTGTTCTCCTCACAATTCCACCACACACTTCCAGTAAACTCCAGCCGCTACATAAATATGTTTACGGGCCCTTCAAAACGAAATACAACAGAGCGATGGATGATTGGCTTCGCTCCAATCCAGGAAAGACCTGCACAATTTATACGGTGCCAGAAATTTCTAAAAGGGCTTTTCTTTCAAGTTTTACTCAGTTAAATATCATCTCAGCATTCAGATCAACAGGAATTTTCCCTCTTAACCGGGACATATGGAAGGAAGGTGACTTTCTTCCTTCAGCTCTGACAGATCGACCTAATCCTCTGGATGCCAATGAGCAAAGCCTTTCCTTGAAAGCGCAAACGGAGCATAACGGTATTGCGGCTGAAGTACATGAATCAGACCTTGTATCACGTGAAACAAATGACGGTAATTCAGATAGTGTAGCTACTACTTCTTTGCCTACCACATCAAGCAATCCAGACAGATCGAATCCGGGTTTTGGTGCTGCCTACATTTCTCCAAGCTCCCTAAATGTGGGCCGAGGAAGACCAATAAAAAACAGCGAAAAGGGAGTACACGCATACTCACAGACTCGACGGAGTTAAGGAAGCTAATTATCAGCAAGCAAAACAGCTGCACAGTCAAACAGAAAAAACGTAAAAAAGTGGCAGAAAAAAGAAGCAGAAAAGAAACTAATGACCAAAAGAAACGTCCAACGAAGAAAAGGAAAATTAGTTAAGCGAAGAAGGTTCTCTTTGACAGTTCAGAAAGCGAGTGCAACGAAGAAATAAGATATGATAGTGACGAAGATTTTTTTTTTATTTATTTAGTTGCATATTTATCCTCCTATCACGAGAAAGCGATCAATGCGTTATACGAGCTCGCTTAGGAGTTGCCGGCCATCTATCTACCACACCAAGATGGGGGAATCCCGCTAAGTGCCTTTCCCAACGGCACAACAAGCGAACTTGCCGGCTTGTTCTCCACACTGTCCTTTCAATGCTGAACGTCAAGCAGGGAAGCTGTGAATACCAATGTTAAAGTCATTGGTTTGACCAAACTCGGAATCAAACCCGAGTCTACAGCTGAAGAGACAGACGCTCCATACCACTCGGCCATCTGAGCTGTTGAAGATGAATGCGAGACGATAGAAGAACAATGGTTTTGTGATATTTGTGCTGAGCCATATGAAAACAGCAAGGCTGGAGAAGTGTTGGTCCAGTGCCAAAGTAGTGGTTGCCAAAGGTGTTGGTTAACGAGGTCTAGTAATTTAGATTCTCGGCATTGTGATGAATGGGCTCACGAGCTATGTACCGATAACTCTCGTAACTTTCTTTGTTATTCCTGTGAATAAGCTTTTCACAGTTATGCTAAGTTAGATTTCGTTTTAGAGTATGTGCCTTGTGGTGTTTGTTTTCTGTTTTTGTTAATGTTTTTGTTTCTTTTTTACGTTGTTTCTAAATTATAAACATACCGCACTGGAAATAGACTTGAGTTGCAGGAACTTTGGGAGTTCAAAGGGGGTCAAACGAAGAAGCAGCCTAAATTTATGATTTTACAAACTATTTTAACGCGTTTATAATGAAGTTAAATTTTTTTTTTCTAAAAAATGTTAACCTACACTGTGTTGGCGCTGAATAGCTATATTTATAGTTTTAGTGCGAAGTACGTTTTAACTTTAACATGAACTTAATTGTTTAATTCAGTGATTCAGATGTAGGCCTACTCTAAACGTTTCAATTGCATTTATCATTACCACTGTATAATGTAAATATGTTTAATGAAGTTGCGTTTGTGTTTAAATATTAAAACTTAACATGATTTTGTACATTTTTTTCTTCGCAATATCAGAGCTAAGAGCGTATCAACATGCCCGCTCGCCTGTATCAACTTACCCGAGGGGTCGGGTAAGTTGATACATTTACAAAAAAATTTTTACGCCTCAAAAACTACCCCTAAGAATCGACATAAGAAAGGGATGTCCCGACGTAATATCACCCCCATCTAGTACTTTGTTATAAAATTGAATTGAATTCAATAGCTAATGCAATATTCAAAATAATTCAAAAATAGTAAAAAATGTATCAACTTACCCGACCTTTCCCTATAATATATTTCTTTGAGGGTGTGGTTGACACTGAGGGTGCAACTGATGACGTCATATACAGCATTTGTGGGGGAGTCTGCTCTGTGTAGGATAATCTTTCATACTTGGAGCTCAATCCACCATGTTTTATTTGTTCGAGCAGCGTGTGATTCGAACCGGGTTAAAAGTGATGACGTCATATTCAAAACTCAAGTGTTTCTGTTGATTACCCACAGTTTTTTGTATTCACGTAAATCGTACATACTTTTTGCAGTCTGTGAATAATGTTACAATTTACGTGATGTTCTGGTTATACTGAAAGTCAGTAAAGCAGTTTTAGTCGTAGGCATATCTCGACGGATAGTCTAAAGCAGGGGTTCCCAACCTGTGGTACGCTGAAGCTTTTCAAGTGGTACGCAAGATCTTTTCTAAAAATGCAAAAAATTGTTTTCACGGAATCCTCACATAAACTTTTTTGCTTTACGATTAAAATTAGTTGCATGAAAATAGGTTAGCTAGAGATGTGTGTATAATCATGTGCGGAGACTATGGTATGACGTAGCATACTCTTATATGGGCACTGCCAACCCAGATAGCAAGCCCATATGGGATAGAAGTGGGCTCAATGTGGGTAAATTGTTGGTATTTAACTGGGTCCCAAATGGGCAAAACCCAGATTTTTATTATCGCAATTTTCAATTTATGCAGTTACAATTTTTAGTTTTATTAGAGGATTAGGTCACAAAATTCATTTTACTCTTTTGAAAAATAGCTTCTTAAAAAAAATATTGATGGGTTAAAACTGGGCTGCCCAGCTAGAGCCTACTTTGTAGATAACCCAGTTCTAACCCACTTTGGACCCATATGGGCTACCCACATGTAGCCCACTTATTTCAATCTTGTCTGTTCGTAATAGGCTATAATCTAAACTTTAAGTGTTGAAAAGGTCAAGGCTTGGTAGCAAATGTATTTTTATCATCGAAATCGTAGCTTCTTTAAAAAAAGATTCATGGGTAAGAACTGGGCTGCCCAGCTAGAGCTCACTTTGTAAATATCCCAGTTCTAACCCACTTTGGACCCATATGGGCTACCCACATGCAGCCCACTTATTTCAATCTTGTCTGTTCGTAATATAATCTAAACTTTAAGTGTTGAAAAGGTCAAGGCTTGGTAGTGAATGTATTTTTGTCACCGAAATCATAGCTTCTTCAAAAAAAAAGTATTTATGGGTTAGAACTGGGCTGCCCAGCTAGAGCCTACTTTGTGGATAACCTAGTTCTAACCCACTTTGGATCCATATGGGCTACCCACATGCAGCCCACTTATGTCAATCTTGTCTGTCCGCAATATAAACTACGGTACACTTTAAGTCTTGAAAAGGTCAAGGCTTGGTAGCAAATGCATTTTTGTCACCGAAATCATAGCTTCTTTTGTTCCGGTGGGTAGTGCTAGAATTAATTTCGCTCCTTGTAGTAAACTTTGAACAAATGCGTAAAATGACTGATTTGAGGCTAATTGGTTGTATTTATCAAACTGCAGTTTTGTTATAGTTCTCTATAACTAATGCCGCAATCACAGGTGTAATAACAAACAATTTTTTGGAAGAAGTGTGGGGGTAGGAGTGAGGAAGTGCGTTGGGGTGAGGGGAAGTGTAAAGGGAGGTGGGAGAAGTGTGGGGGAGGTGTGAAAAACGTGTTGGGGGGGTGAGGGAGATGTGGAGAAATGTGTGAGGGTGTGGCGAAGGGCAGAGGGAGGTGAGAAGGGGTGTGGAAAAGTGTGTTGGAGTGTGGGGAAGGTGAAGGGAGATGTGGGGGAAGTGAGAGTTGTGGGGAGATGTGTGGGGAAGTACTGAGGGAGGTGTGGAAAAGTGTGCTGGGGTGTGGTGAGATGTGGGAAAGTGTTGGGGAAGGTGAGAAAAAGTTTGGGGGGTTGGGGTCAGGGGAGTTGCGTCAGGGAAGTTGGAGTCTGGGGGACTGGGGTCGGGGGTGTTGAAGTCGGGGGTGGCGTTAGGGGAGTTGAAGTAGGGGGGTTGGGATCGGGGGAGTTGGAGTCAGGGGGCTGGGGTCGGAGAATTCGGGGTTGGGGGTTTGGGATCGGCGGAGTTGTGGTTGGGGGGTGGGGTCAAAAAAGTTGGGGTCGGGGGGTGGAGTCGGGGGTGTGGGGTCGGGGGGGTGGGGTCGAAATAGTTGGGATCAACGGGTTGGCATTGAGGGGGTTGAGGTCGGGGGAATTGAAGTCGGGGGGTTGGAGTCAGGAGGACTGGGGTCGGCGAAGTTGTGATTGGGGGGTGGAGTCAGAAGAGTTGGGGTCGAGGAGGTTGGAGTTGGGGGTGTTGGGGTCAGGAGAATTGGGGTCGGGGGGGTTGGAGTCGGAGAATTTGGGGTTGGGGGAGTTGTGGTTGGAGGGTGGGGTCAGAAAAGTTGGGGTCGCGGGTGGAGTCGGGGGGGTTGGGGTCGGCGGAGTTGGGATCAGGGGGTTGGCATTGAGGGGGTTGAGGTCGGGGGGTTGGAGTCAGGAAAGTTGGGGTCAGGGGGGTTGGGGTCGGCGGAGTTGTGGTTGGAGGGTGGGGTCAGGGGAGATGGGGTCGAGGAAGTTGGAGTTGAGGGGAGGTTGCGGTCGGGGGTGTTGGGGTCGGGTGGTTGAAGTCGGGGGAGTTGAAGTAGGGAGGTTGGAGTTAAGGGGGCTGGGGTCGGCGGAGTTGTGGTTGGGGGTTTGGGGTCGACGGAGTTGTGGTTGGGGGGTGGGGTCAGAAAAGTTGGGGTCAGGGGGTGGAGTCGGGGGTGTGGATTGGGGGAGTTTAGGGTCGGAAGAGTTGGGATGGAAGGGTTGGCATTGAGGGGGTTTGGAGTCAGGGGGACTGAGGTCGGGGGAGTTGGGGTCGGGGGGGTTGGGGTCGGCGAAGTTGTGGTTGGGGGGTGGGGTCAGAAGAGTTGGGGTCGAGGAGGTTGGAGTTGGGGGGGTTGGGGGTGTTGGGGTCAGGGGGGTTGAAGTCGGGGGGTTAAAGTAGGGGGTTGGAGTCAGGGGGGCTGGGGTAGAAAAATTTGAGGTTGGGGATCGGCGGAATAGTGGTTGGGGCGCAAGGTCAGAAAAGTTGGGGTTGGGGGAGTGGAGTCGAGGTGTGGGGTCGGGGGAGTTAAGGGTCGGAAGAGTTAATATCGGGGAGTTGGCAGTGAGGAGGTACGTTGAGGTCGGGGGAGTTGAAGTCAGGGGGTTGGAGTTAGGGGGACTGGGGGGTGGGGTTGAAGTCGGGGGGGTGGCGTCGAAGGGGTTGGGGTCAGGGGAGTTGAAGTCGGGAGGTTGGGGTTGGGGGAGTTGGATTCGGAGGGTCAGGGAAGTTGGGATCGGGGGAATTGTGGTCAGGGGGGTTGGGGTTGGAGGGTTGGGGTCAGGAGAGTTGGGGTCCAAAATCGTGACACTACCCTTCTCCCCATACTTTCCCGCTCTCCCAGATTGTCCCATATTTCTTCCCACACTTCCTCGCACCCCCCACATTGACCCCACCCCAACACCCTTTCCACACCTTTCCCCACATCCCAAACACATTTTGCCACACCCCAAACACACTTCCACACATCTACCCCCATTCCCCACACCACCCCATACTTTCGCACACCCCAACACACTTCCCACATCCCCAACACACCTTCCCTTACCTCCCCCCACACCCCAATACATTTCCCCACTCCTTCCATATTTCCCCCATACTTGACCCAACTGCCCCAACCACCAAAAATTTCCCAATTCCCCCACCATCTACACTCACCCAAATTCTCTATACCCCCCATACTCCCCCTACTAGTGCTATTGAGTCTATTAGTCCTGTCAGTCATTTGCGGACTGCAAACTGCATGCAAACATGTAGTCGCAGCAAATTGAAAAGCAAATAGAATTGGCCTACGTTACAAAGCGCCTTATAACAGACCATGTAAAATGGGCTTATCAACACATAACACGCCTTGGAATGCGCGCACCATCACTGCAATGCGCTTGTCGCGGTTAAGCCAAAAAACGTCAAATGCGCGGATTGTGCCGATAATTGCTGCGTAAGTAACTGTAGGGATTAAGCGATCCAATTTGTTTAGGAAAAGGTCTATGCAATGATGTGTTTGTAGGTGCGTTTTCATTTACTTTTCTCTAGTCTAAGCGAAGCCACACCGTTTTTTTCAGAAAAAGTGTGCAGATTACCTCAATTAATTATATGTAAGTTTAAAACCTGCCAAGTTGGCACTTATCACGTTTGAAGCTATTTACTCGTAAATCATTAACCCTGCTGACATGGAAGAAAATTATTTTCAGAGACTCAACAGACCTAATTCAAAAAATGTGAACTATTTTTCAAGCATTTAAATCATGCCCAAAAAATCCTTTGCATTGTCCGAAATTAAGGGTGATTTGTAAGGATGATACAAAATGCCAGTTATGTAACATTTTCTTCTACAACCGGTACCATAAGTAAAAACATCATAGGCTACACAAAACCAACAACTTCAAACACATTTGCTTCCAAATCACTACACAAAAGTCTTTACATGACCAGAGATGGGCAGTATCCAAATGCATGTATCAGCAATACATATCGCGCGATACTTTTGTGTCGATATCGGCATTGCTTTAGCTACTTTTCAGAGTATCGTGTATCAGTATCGCTTAACTCATATTTTACATATCGTCGAATGCCAATACAGCATTAGTAGCAGCTGTCAAAGTATTTCCTAATTTCCCAATTTCAAATTTTTCTGCGCGCTGTTCTTCCTCTGCCGCATGAAAAGTTTCAACAACTTTATGGCGACGTAATAAAAGTTCAGGTACTGTTCTTTGAAAGCTGGTAGCCATAAAGCTATACACTGCAATTTCAAAATTAAAGAACTGAATTTTAGCATGCGGTAGGCTACAGATCCTGAACTTTTTTGCTTTTAGGAAAAAAGCTGCTTTTAGAGTATTGAAAGTCAAGAGGAGGTTGAGGTAGATGCAAGAAGTGCAACAGTTCTGAGGGTGAATGCAAAAGCTTCTTTTTTTAATTAATATTTTTGGCCATAATAAAAAATACAAAAAAATCTAAGTCAGTAGGTGAACAGTGAAGGTGAGGTGGGGGTAGTATGCTACAGTAGGGATAGGCTGCTTGCATTGAAAAAAAGCAACAACACGGATTGAGCAGACTTGGTTCCCAAACTTCTCAGAGTTGGGACCCACTTTTTATAACCACAGCTTATGATGACCCACTTTTTTGTCCGAATCTCTAAAAAATAGGTCTTTAATTATTCCCTAAAAAAGTGGAAAATAAAACAAACATGAAAGGTCTTCGATCAGCTTAAATACCCCAAATTTTTTAAATTATGATAGCTTGCATTTTTGTCCAAATTTTGTTAGTTGTGAGCATTTTTTTTTAAATTTTTATGTCTGGAGGGAACACTGCTTTTCGCGACCCACCAACATTCATTTGCAATACCCCTAATATTGCTTTGTTGCTCATAATAGGAATACTGTATCGAAAAAAAAAAATAAACTTTTGACAGAAAAGTTAAGGCTACTGAGAAAAAAATCACTACTGCATTATGATGATGTCAAACTTGGTAATTAAAACTTGTTACAAAAATGTATTGAGATACAAGTATCGACGATACTGTATCGCGTATTGGTATGGCTAAAGTAGTATTTTTAAGTATAGCGCATTGGTATCGCTTTAGCCCAATTTGAATGTATCGCATATCGATATCGCTTAACGCAAATTTAGGGTATCATGCCCATCACTGTACACAACTCAGGACAAGTAGACTAAACATAATAAAAAAATGTGCCAGGCAACAACCTCATTAAATTTAGATACTGCCAAACTGGCATTGTATCAACAAGTTGTTATTTGCTCGCAAATCATTAAACCTGCTGAACTGGAAAAAAATATTTTCAGGAACTCAATAATTCAAAAAATCAGTCAAAACTAATTTTGAGCATTCATATCATGCCCAAAAAACATTTTACAGTGCTTGAATTTTCAACTCGGCATTTTCAAATTTTACAAATGGAGGGTGGTTGCCCTCCTTGCACCCCTGTCTCCTACGACTAGGCCTATGCCTTTTCCCACACCTCTCCACAACCCAACTCACTTCTCCACCCCTTTTACCACACCCTCAACCTGTCAACACTCACCTCGTACACTCTCCCACACCTGCCCACACTTACCCCATACTCTATCCCACATCTCCCCCTACACATGGGTGCAAATCCACGGAGGATGAGGGATGCATCCCTCCAAGAATTCGGCAGCATCCCCCCAATACTTTTAATGTCCAAGAAGCCTACCGGTACTCAAAACTGGGCATCAGCGAACGTGATGACCTTTTTTTGGTCTTTACTTCATTTTGGGCAAAAAATTGGGCATCTGCAACCTTTTGTTTTTTGGTCGTCACTTTATTTTGACAAAAAATTGGGCATCTGCGGACGTGTCAATTTTGCTAAATCATCCCCCCATTGCTCAACATAGATTTGCACCCCCGCCCCTTACACCCCCAGCACCTTTTCCCTCCCTTCACTCCTGTTTCCTTCGACTAAGCCTATGCCTAGGTCTCCTACGACTAGGCCTTCCACACTAGCTTCATGTTGTTTCAACTGCTAATCTGATGTGCTCCTTGGGAGCAATTCAGAGCGTACCTTGTAACTCATGCGTGACGAGTGGGTCACGTGAGACAGTTGGACAACCATATTATAGAGAACTATGGTTTTATGCTTCTTGTCGGAGAAAAATGCAGAAAAGTGTGCCTCCACGCGTGTAATGGGAAAATTTCTGCAATTGTATTATATCTGTTCTTCTGACAGTTAATCGATGCTCGTTTGATGTTTGGGCTATCAATAAATGTCAAGGTGAAGTTGTAAATCTGTTTGTAGTATACTTCCCAGAAATCACATTAATTTGCAGCCAGTGCAGTGACGGCAGACTGTTTTCAGCTTTAGCCTAGGTAGTAATTTATGACAGGTAGTGTGTTGTCTGGATATGCTAGTGCTTTGTTGATGGTCTGAAAGAGTTCCGACCATTTTGAAGTCTGTGTGCTGAAATTGCATCTGGTTGTAGAGCATCTGTCGTCATAAAGCTTTTATGAGATTTCAGCTGTTGTTGTGTTATACTGTTAAAAGTGTTGATAATTTGGGGTTGGTCTGCCCACTTAGATCCAACTTTTGGCTGCCTTCTCCAGTTCCCAGATAGCAAGCCCATATGGGTCTCACATGGGATAGAAGTGGGCTCAATGTGGGTAAATTATTGGTACTTAACTGGGTCCCAAATGGACAAAACCCAGATTTTTATCATCACAATTTTCAATTTATGCAGTTACAATTTTTAGTTTTATTAGAGGATTAGGTCACAAAATTCATTTTACTCTTTTGAAAAATAGCTTCTTGAAAAAAAATATTGTTGGGTTAGAACTGGGCTGCCCAGCTAGAGCCCACTTTGTAGAACAGAACAGAATAACGCACTTTGGACCCACATGGGCTACCCACATGTAGCCCACTTATTTCAATCTTGTCTGTTCGTAATATAATCAAAACTTTGGCTTCTTTTGTTTCGGTGGGTAGAGTTAGAATTAATTTCGCTCCTTGTAGTAAACTTTGAACAAATGCGTGAAATGACTGATTTGAGGCTAATTGGTTGTATAGTTTCGGAAGAGAGGTTGATTTTTTATACCATAAAGCTGCAAGATACAGCAACCATACTACCGGTATCAGATGCATTCTTTATTTACATATTTACAAAATTACATTACCACGAACGTTTTCGGCACAACTTTTGGCCCTCTTCAGGTATATCTAAATTAGTTAAGTAACTTTAAGTATTAACAAAACTGACTGAAAAGAAATTATTAGCCTAGTAAACTCAAGCTGAGAACATTACTAGGCTAGGCTAACTCGTCTAAGAGGTGCTGACTGCTGATAAATTGATGCGGTACATGGATCGAATAGAGATATTATGACGGAAAAATAGGGAGCAATTGTTACGCAACATAAAATATTTTCGGTATGAACAAATACGAAGAAATTATAGTGAATTAATTCAATTTGCAAAATTTATGAAACTAATTGGTTGTATTTATGAAACTGCAGTTTTATGCTTCTTGTCGGAGAAAAATGCAGAAAAGTGTGCCTCCACGCGTGTAATGGGAAAATATCTGCAATTGTATTTTATCTGTTCTTCTGACAGTTAATCGATGCTCGTTTGATGTTTGGGCTATCATTGAATGTCAAGGTGAAGTTGTAAATCTGTAGTATACTTCCCAGAAATCACATTAATTTGCAGCCAGTGCAGTGACGGCAGACTGTTTCCAGCTTCAGCAGTTTAGCCTAGGTAGTAGGCTAATTTATGACAGGTGGTGTGTTGTCTGGATATGCTAGTGCTTTGTTGATGGTCTGAAAGAGTTCCGACCATTTTGAAGTCTGTGCGTTGAAATTGCATCTGGTTGTAGTGCATCTGTCGTCATGAAGCTTTATGAGATTTCAGCTGATGTTGCGTTATACTGTTAAAAGTGTTGATAATTTGGGGTTGGTCTGCTCACTTAGATCCAACTTTTGGCTGCCTTCTCCAGTTAAACCCCACTTTAGTGGCATGCATGGGCTGCAGCTACACACGTAAACGCAACCCACCTACTGTAGTTTGAATTGATACCGATCAGCCGATAGGCCTACTAAATTTTGCCTATTTCCAAGATAAAGAAAAATTTGTATAATACCTCGGAATCAGTAAGGTCGAATTTAATTGTAGCAATTTTGAATAATTTTGAAAAGGTTGTGTTTAGCCTAGTTGCAATCATTAAGTCACTTTAGACTTGCTTTGTTTTTTAATAATTGCCTTTGTTATACTGCTGACGTAAAATGAAGGACCATTTCCAAGTTATTATTATATCACAATGGTTTGTCCATTGATGCTATTTTGTGTTTTTTTGTGATTTGCTCGCTGAAATTTAAGAGGAATGACAGTGCGAGCGAAGGAAAGTGATGAGCACTACCGGAACTAGCTTAAAACTTGAAACTAAATAGTTGCGCTTGGTCATATTCACTATCTCGATGAAAGATAAGACAAAATAAGTTGCGAAAAAAATTTCGCTTGCCACGTATTGGTACGTGCTAGTTTACTTTTACCGTACTACCATTTACATTAGCGGGGCAAAAAAAGCTACCGTACCCACCAGTAGCACTGAGCAATTGCCCATAGAACTGAGAATCACTCCAGTTGACTTGTGTGGTTCACAGTTATACGGTAGGTACCGGTATTAGGCTGTATTGATAATAGGCCTACTGGTAGCTTACCAGTACCGGTACGTATTATTTAAAAAGTTTTGATTTATTTTTCATTTCAGATTGGCTGTAGCAGGTACCTGTATCCAGTTTCTGGTAAAAAAAAGCTTGCAAAACTACAGTAATGCAACTTAATTTCGATCGTTGAAATTTTTTGTGCATTATCACTATTCCCTCTAAGATTTTAACTAGTGCAAATTTGCCGAAATATAAAAGCTACTAAAAATTTGCCCAAACAATTAAAGGATGTAATCGGTAGCCTAATTTGAGGTCTGGAATAATTTTTGTTTAAAAGAAGAGTTTCTATGGTAAAATACTTTCATTTGACACAAAAATACTTGAGCACTTTCAACTAATTTGCTTTTGAATCAATATAGCAATGTGCAAAAATTGAAAAATTATGCCCAAAATTTCTCATTTTTCTTAAATTTTGCACCTTAGACTGTAAGAGGAAACACTGTGTACCAGCATGATACTTACTGGTAGTCATTGAAGGTGCCTATATCTGTACCGTAATGCCTATTCTTAACTCTTAATAGACTTTATTCTAACAAAATTTTCATAAACTTTTTTTTTTGGATTAGGCTAGCTTTTTTGGTTTACATTTATGTTTGTTGTAAGAAGTTGTGATTTCTGTAATTGCAAGGCAGAAGAGCTTGCAAGACGTTTTTGCCAAACAGAACTGTTTTAGTTGCACTTATCCCCTAGCTCAGTTGCTTGATTTTCAAGGATAGCTATAGAGCTCAAGTTGATCATTTGGTGAAAAGAGTCAAATCCCCTGGAAAAGATACAAATCAGCGTAATTCAAGAATTTTCAAAAAGCAGGTAGGCTATTGTAATTAGAATTTTTCATGTTTGATTTTCTTTTAGGATTGCAAAAAAATAATTCTATCTTACTCAGCTGCTCAATGATCTAGTTTGTTGTAAGAAATTAAAAAGTGCCAATGCCATATGTGCTGCTTTGGCCCTACTACTTTCACCTGTACTGCAGTATATACGGTATATATATACTATTATAGCTCCTTTAAATATATAGCAGTATCGGTACTAGCCTTTGCAATCACTACCAGCGCTTTAAGAAATAAAACCAGTATAGGGCTAATTAATTCCTTACGGTATAATCCAGGAGTAAGGACTTGCGAAAGAAGTGTGAGCCAATGCGTCTAATGCATGATATTTTGAGTGAGCCAGTTCTAAATTTTTGGAAATATGTTAAAATTTCGTCACTGGTTTGTCAAGCAATCATTGCAGGTTATTTTACAGCAAAATTAGAGAGTTGTGGGTAGTTTTCTTTTTACCATATGTCTCAAGTGTTAGTAATAGTTGAATGTGAGGCAGTTAAATAAGAATAATGTGTTTAATGCTTGTTCTATGTTGTACACATGACAATCTGACAATGTTTGATAAAGGCAACAGAATAGAAGCAAATGGGCACGAGTTCCGCACCCCTGCTACAAACTTTTTTGATAATAATCAGCTGAATTTAGCTCATAGTCGTGATTTTGCTTTTTTAATAGTCAACGTATCAGTTGCTGTATGCACAGTAACATTACCATTAACAATAGGAATGCATTGCCACATATTCAGTGTACCACTTGTTTTGTATTTATTTACTACATTTTAATAACCCTGCAAACTTCATAGCTTGCAAAGAGTGTTTTGTTTTGTGAATACTATGCCATAATTTGTAGACTACGTGGTGCATTACATGAAAACAGCTATGCAATATACAAATAAATAAATTGTTGCAGAGCTTGGTCATACATCACAATTTAATACTTTTAGACACGTCATAGTGTAAGTTGCTTGTTTAATTTCAAGAAAATTTAAAAAATTATATCGAAGTTCGTCTTATGGTCCAAAACATACAATAATTTTTGATCATTTGAGGATTTTGATACGCCAGCTTTCAATTGAACTGCACGTTTTTTACATCCTAGTCAGTTTTTTTACTAGTTGTATGTATTATTGTTCTTTATGACATCGGCAGATACACTCTTCATGGGCTTGTTTGGAGAATTTTGGCCTCCCTACGTCATGAAAAACTAACTTGATTTTGCAAATGATATCACACGAACTGCAATGGAAAGCATTCAGGTGGAGAAACCATTCGTTTTCAAAATTTTTGCTGTAAGTTCAGTTGCATACGGAACTAGTGTAAACACATTTTACTGTACACTACCAATGTACCTGTAGCTCCAGCGACTTGGAAGAGTGGTTAGTTTAAGAGCGCAGAGACTGATTGATTTGATTGATTTCTTCATCTTTATCCTCCTATCACGAGAAAGCGGTGGAGAGGCTATGCATAGGACAAATCCAGACTCACTAAGGAGTGGTCTTTGTTTCCAAGTTTTCTGGTTGAATTTTCTTCTGACTTCTTCAATTTGCTGCTTGCCAGATTCTACCAAGCAGAGATAATCATCGTGAAGCATCTCATCCAAGGACGCAACAACGAGACTAGGTTGGGAGTTGAACCATTAACCTTGCGATCATGGTCGTCGTAAAAACGACGCTCCAAACCACTGCGCCACGCTGCCGAGTTGAAGTAATACTAGGTTTGGTAATCAGCTTAACTAATACAAATAAACTTGCTTTCGCTGACTCACTATCCAATTCCTGCAGCAGTGATGACATTCACTGTTGTGCTGCAATCGATAGACTTTTTTCCCGTCCACTTAAGCTGGGTAGCTGTGGAGTGTGGATTAGAGTGACGAGTGATGACTAAAATAATTTTTGAATTTGCAAAACTCCTGATGTGGGATGGGATAACTTTTTACGTATAAAACGAAAATGGGGTGATTTTAGTTTTGTTAAAAAAGTCCCCCTCCAAATTACTTTTTTGCTTCCCCATTTTTCATTTTTTGGCAATCTTTTGCCAATTACTGTGAGTCATTGCAGCAAATTACAGCTGGCGCAAAATGACTTCGGACCTATAGCAAATTTTGCATTCTTAGTATGCTGTAAAGCCCAAGCTTATGATTTTTGTTTATGCATTTGTAATTCATTAATAACAATAGGTCAGTGTGGAAATGGTAGAGCAAGTATAAGATTGTACCATAGAGCGGGACAGCGCTGTTTCGGACTATCAGCCACACTCAGGTATAAGATGCACTCATTTTTCAAAATGCTTGATCTTTCTAAAGCACCTTTAGGTATATGGACGTTGTTGTGACTTCCCATTCAGCAGGCCTGGGAGGACGACGTCGTTTTATTGAATGGGAAGTCACAACAACTTCCATGTATCCGGATGAATGTTTAGGCAAGGTCAAGCATTTTAGAGGATGAGAGTATCTTTTACCTGAGAGCGGCTGATGAAGGTTAATGATAGCCCAAAACAGTGCTGTTCCGCTCTATTATACAATATATACTTGTTCTACCATTTCCACACCTATATATCTATTGTTATTAATGAAGTACAATTGTATAAAAAAAAGTCATAAGCTTGGGCTTTATAGCTCAGATATTTACAACAGCTCAGATGGCCGAGTGGTATGGAGCGTCTGTCTCTTGAGCTGTAGACTCAGGTTTGATTCCGAGTCGGGTCAAACCAATGACTTTAAAATTGGTATTCACAGCTTCCCTGCTTGACGTTCAGCATTAAAGGGACAGTGTGGAGAACAAGCCGGCAAGTTTACTTGTTGTGCCGTTGGGAATGGCACTTAGCGGGATTCCCCCATCTTGGTGTGGTAGACAGATGGCTGGCAACTCCTAAGCGAGCTCGTATAGCGCATTGATCGCTTTCTCGTGATAGGAGGATAAACATGCTACTAAATAAAAATAGCATACTAAGAATGCAAAATTTGCTGTAGGTCCAAAGTCATTTTGCGCCAGCTGTATGTACTTATAAGTTTATGAAGACGATCGACGCTTCTTGTCATTTGACAGCTTTCAAAAAAAATTGTTCAAGACGAATAACCAGGGCCAGAGATATAAGCAATTTGGTGTTCAAATATTCAAGATTGCCCTCTAGGGGCAGAATTGAATATTAGCTGTTTCAGAGAGTACTAGAGCGATTTCGATGGTTATTGTGGTGTTTACCAATTTTTAACTACGAGGGAGTTTGTTTATGCACTCGTATAAAAGGATTTCTGCCACTAGATGGCAGCAGCATCATTTCTTTTAGTTTTGAATGAATATGCACTCTGCTGTGCATGTGTGACTTCAAATGTTTTCATTTTGCCAGCATTAATAGGCACACGCATTACTATAGGAATTATATACCCAATCTATTGAAAGAAAACAGACAGCTTGTGCATTCAAAATTTCCGATACAAAAACTTGCCCAAAACAGAAACCAAAAAAGATCACAGTTCACTTTCAAAACACTAAAAACTTGCTATTAGGATAGCTTGCTGCACGATACAAGTTTTAAGTGTGAGGTATTTTTTTTATTACCTACACTTTTTATGCAGTTATTCAATTGATTTCACTGCTCTTTCAGCAATCCAACTTTTTCATTAAACTTACAATTAATGTTACGAATTGGATGGTTCGATTCCCACTTCTGTGAGGGATTATCATTTTCTATTCCATTAAAAGACTGCACTCCAATATTAAATTGAAGAATGAATATATATTAGAAGATCCTTCAAGGCATTAAGGCTATTTAACGATGGCAGGCTTAGTAAGTGACTTTGAGGAGACAAAAGTTGGTTCTTTTGTTGTGAACTAATAGATTGTTGCATAGGCGCTCGTAAGGGAAGGAGGCACGGTGCGATGATCCCCTTTGGCCCTGTAATAAGGTGCTAAAACCTAACTTCCAATCTCTTATTTTTCAAACTAATAATAATTGCAGACTCTTTTCACTTATTTTCAGCCTAGCTTCTGCTTTTAGACATAAGCAGCCAAGCTTCTGCTTTTAGACATAAGCTGCCATAATGTTTTTGCATTGTCCATATTCACTGCTTTCACTGCATGCCCTTTTTCGATAAAAATAAGTGTGCTAAAATGAATGTATTTTTTATGTGAAAACCGTAAGAATTTGTTGGCGACTGAGATCTATGCCCCCAGACCCCCTTAGAAAGAGGGCACAACCGGGAGTGTAGTTTCAAACCCCAGACTCCCGGTTGTGCCTCCCCCCCCCCCCCCCTTTGCAAATCCTCGGTGTGCCACTGGATTGTTGGACCTATTCTAACCCTTACACACTGGACTTAGTTGTTGACTGGTTTTGCAAGTGTCTATCAAAGACGTGCAGGATAAAGGAATTCCGATTAAACTACACCTGCTTCATAATGACATCAGATTTTTGTTGTATTCTCTTGCTGGATTCTGTAACTACAAACCGATCAGATGACCGAGTGGAATACAGCGTCTGCTTCTGGGTCGGTAGACTTGGGGTTCGATTCCGAGTCGGGTCAAACCAATGACTTTAAAATTGGTATTCACAGCTTCCCTGCTTCACGTTCAGCATTGAAGGGACAGTGTGGAGAAAGCCGGGAAGTTTACTTATTGTGCCGTTGGGAAAAGCACTTAACGGAATTTTCCATCTTAGTGTGGTAGACAGATGGCCGGCAACTCCTAAGCGAGCTCGTACAGCGCTTCCTCGCTTTCTCGTGATAGGAGGATAAATATGCCAATAATTCGGATGGAGTTCGGCATTTTTTTATTTTTTTAAACTTGCCGGGAGAATAATGTTGGGACCAAACGATCATTTCTAGCCTTTTTGGTTATTTTTGAGGGACTCTTATGACATTTTAACTCATAGCTGCATTATTTCCTAGATTTTTTCGTGTAAGTATTTCATATACTTTGAGAAGAATCAGTATTCAGTAGAGGTTAGAATTGGGGTTTGCAATTCTTTTGAAGGTTAGGAATTATTTTCAGGAGGTTGGTAGATTGCTATATGCTGCACTGGTGAGACCATAAAAAGGTCGAAACGCGTCTGCAACTGCTAATGAGTGGGTTGCTCTCTGGGCCTGTACTGATATAATGAAGCTACCGGTAACTAAATTGTGGGCTAGAACTTATAGTCTTTTTCACCTGTTAACTTGGTTGGGGGTTAGAACTCATAGGCTTTTTCACTGAAAGTTTTTGTTTGTGGCTGGTCGCCTGTTAATAGGAGGGAACCCCCTAGAAAGAAATGAAGTTAAAAAGGAGGGCTCTTATGACATCTTAACTCATACTTGCATTATTCCCTTGATTTTTTCGTTTAAGTGTTTGAGAAGAATAATAGAAGGGAACCTCCCAGAAAGACTCTGAAAATACTTCTCAAACTATTTCTATACTAGAATAATAGGGCAATGTAGTCCTTACAGTTTGGAATTAGTCAAGCCTGGATTGGCTGTACATAGTTAGGCTGACGAGATTTTTCCGCTTTCGCCTACAACACTCACCAGCAACTTAATAGTCGATTGGTAGCCGGACACATTCATGTAAAAGTCTCATTGCAGGCAGTGTGCGGCATTTGTTGAACTTAAATTTTTGGACCTCTCCGCAGGTGTTTTAAATTTTAAAAAAGACGTCTTTAATCACAGGATATTGTAGCTATTTATACAAATATATAATCCAATTACGGGAAATGGTTGCTTCCAGTAACAAAAGGGCTCAATGACCAAGGTCAGAGTATATATATTTATTTGAAAACACAAAGTAAAAACCTCTACAGACTGTTTCACCTCAGTGGATCATCAGCTGGATCATCAGCTGATGATCAGCTGATGAACTGATGATCCGCTGAGGTGAAACAGTCTGTAGAGGTTTTTACTTTTTTACTTTGTGTTTTTAAATAAACAAATATATAATCCTAAAGAATGTTTATTTTTACATTAGCTTACAAACAAACTGCAACAGAATTTTAAAAAATGCTGCTGCTGCCATCTAGTGGCAGAAATTACCTTTAATACGAGTGTGTAAACGAACTCATCATTGTTAAAAATTCGTAAACACCACAAAAAACTATCGAAATCGCTCTAATACTTTCTGAAGCAGCTAATATTCAATTCTGCCACTAGAGGGCGTTCTTGAATATTTGAACACCAAATTGCATATATCTCTGGCCCTGGTAATCCGTTTTGAACAAATTTTTTTTGACGCTGTCAACAGACAAGGAGCGTCGATCGTCTCCATAAACTTACAAGTACATAATTTGCTGCAATAACTTACAGTTGACATAAGATGGCCGAAAAATGGGTTGCAAAAAAGTCATTTGGTGGGGGGCTTTTTTTAACAAAACTAAAAATCAACCCCATTTTTGTTTTATGCATAGAAAGTTCATCCCATCCGGGCCATCTCACATCAGGCTAATTTTTTTTCAAAGTCATCACCCTTATGTGGATACCATTTTTTGAGTCTTTGGTATGACTCGATGTGAATGACTGTGCTTCTAGTGACACGTTATCCCTGCGATTTACACGCTTGTGCTATAGCTGTGCCGTTTTAGAGATAAGGCGCAAACCGATCAGATGTCTAATTAGTTGTACAAAGCATCTGCCTCTAAAATTGATATTCAGAGCTTCCCTGATTTTCAAAAACTGAAATTTTAGCTTAAAAAATAACGTTCCAAATTGAAGGGACAGTGTGTGAGCCGTCAAGTTGCTTATGTTGTGCCGTTGGAAAAGCATTCGGGAATTATTTAATTTAACAGTAACACGTATATACCAATTTTTAAAGCATTAGCGTAGGCAGTTGGTTAGCCACTAAGAATAAACATAAAAACATAATGCTGCCAGTGGCTCACCACCGCTGCAGCATTCTCTCCGCTTTTAGGTGTAGTATGGTTTGACAAATCAGAACACAAGTAGGCCTATAAGAAAGAAGATACTTTTTTCTTTCGTGTGATCTTTCGGTAATATTGTTATGAAAAACGGTACATTTTTTTCTTATTTTATTGGCCTTTTTATCCTAGCGAGCAGCTGAGCGCTATGCGGGCTCGCTTAGTAGTTGCCGGCCATTTGTCTGCCGCAGTAGGTTCGGGGAATCTCACTAAATGTCTTATCCAACGGCACAACAAGCGAAAATGTCGGCTTGCTCTACATTGTCCTTTTAACGCTGAACGTCAAGCAAGGAAGCTGTGGATACCAATTTTTAAGGCATTGGTTTGACCCGACTCGAAATCGAATATCAAGTCTGCCGATCCAAAAGCAGACGCTTTATCTATCCACTCTGCAATCTAATTGGATTAGTTTTTTAGACTGTTCCAAAAAAAAAAAAAAAACACTGCCACTTCAAACTTAAACTATTTGTTAGCCGTTACGAGAATTTTTGCTTTTTTATGTGGTTGCGAATGCATGAGATTACCGTAGGCTAAGTAAATCAGAGTCCTTTACGTAATGTTTCACCACAACACAACCTTTTAAATAAAACTTTCCTCATTGCTCATGAAATGACTGAACGTAAAAATGCATGTATAGAAACCACGTCTAACCTTCAGACTCATTTCGGTTGAATATTAGTCTTGCTTCCCTAGATCACTTACACTAATATTTGATTGTCATAAATGAGTCGTTTTTTAAGTGATAAAAAGGGTTGATTAATTGTTTTATTAAAGTTTTGAGTAGCCTTTTCATGTCACATATTGTCTTATATTGGATTACAAATTCCTTGGTATGAAGTGTTGAAAAACTGTTACTTTTGCAGGCGCTGTTAAAAGAAACGCCACGGCTACGAAATGTTCGATCAAAAACGTGGAACTAGCGCTAGGAAAGTGGTTTACTGGTTCCCGTGATCGTAGTAGTGGCCGATCGAGAATTAAAAAGAATTTAAAAAGAATTTGTAATAAATAACTGGACGCAGTGTGTAATGGTGTATAATACATATGTCTTGTTTGGAACATTTTTCGTAAATAAAACTTAGTAGCCTACTAGAAGTGTGTATGGTGATCTTAGTGAGTGAAAATTCATTTAATTGCTACTGGGCTATCCTTATGTAGTAGTATATTTAGTATGCAACCGAGCCTACATTATGTAATAGGCAGTAAAACGCCGATATAATGTGCGCTACGTTCCCTGAAGCAAAATTATGACGTGAGAACCAGATGTGCAGCTTCAGGTATATTGTATAACTAGGGGGCCAAAGTAGGGAACCAAATGAACATGCATTTGAACAATACAGGGGACCAAAGAATACGGATATGAACAGTAGGGGTCCCAACTGGGTTACAAGTGTGCAGTTTTATGGTACTCAAGTGGGCAGCCCACTTGGGACCCACCTCTATGTGAATCTGGGCACCAAATGGGTCCCAACTGGGCTGCTCAGTCGGTAAGTGGGCTGCCCAGTTGTGTCCCAACTGGGCAGCCCAGTTGGGACCCATTTGATGCCCAGGTTTACATATACAAAATTAACAATAGGCAGCCCAGTTGGGTCCCATATAACTGCTCACTTGGGACCCATATGGGTTTGCTATCTGGGAAACGTAGACTGGGTGTGAAAATGTTTCGTAAACTTGTGCATTTACGCATTTATTAATTTATCATTCAGGCCAAAACCTCCCCAAAATTTTAATTTTGCCGTCAAAAGTACCCATGGGGAGGTTTTCGCTGTTGTGCGTTGCCAGTTGCCATACCACATTTTTAAACTAGCCTATCCTTGGATATCTCGGAAGTAACGACTTCGCAGAGCTTCATACGAAGCTGCACCATACAGATCAGAATACACGTCATTGCTGATTTACACGGAAGTGAGGTCTCGAGGTAATGCCCTTTATGGATACGTCATTTTGTGTTGCAAAAAAAGCTGCTTCAGTTCTTCCAAACAACAGGCTACGAAATTCAGAAGATTTTAGAAGACACAAACTTCATTCTTCAACTTTCGTAGGTCTATTTGTCAGATAAGCTTATTTTGGGAGTAAAGAATCAAAGTAACTGTTAATTTCAGGGGCCCGAGAGCAACATCTTTGATTTTGCAATCGAATTGACTACATCAAGGATAGGCAAAGTGCGGCTTGCGAGCCACATAGGGCTGTTTGACCCTCGACAGGTGGCTCTTTGTGAGGAACACCGAAGACTATTTTTGCAATTGCACTTACGTCCCCCATTTCCAGTTCTTGCGAGGTCGTCTGGTCGAACACTTTTTTGTTGCTCTTTTACTCACCTGTGGCAAATCTTCGATTGTTCTGCTTTTGCGCAAGTGGCTATTTCAATGAAAATTTTGCCCATTATTAGACTACCTTCATTCAAAAGCTCGATTCGTAATAATGACTCCACATAGTGAGATTTCGTCGAAGTTAGAAGCTGTGTTGCCCAGATGCTAAGCCGCAGTGTTACTTGCCATGTGCTTCAGGGTGATACCGCGAGTATAATGAGAATTAGATTTAATTACGTATTCGTTTCTGCATGTAAAGTGAACCTTTTAGCACAGTCCTTAAAAGAATTCGTCAACCCAGCTAACATGGAGAAGTGGGTCCTACGTCAACCCCACATGGGCTACTAGGTGGGTCCTAAATAGTTTTTTGTGTGGACTCCACGTCGTTTTGACCCTCGGCTCCAAGTGGGCCCCAGATAGTTACCCCACATAAAACTATGTGGGGTCTATATGAATCCTGTTTCGTTAACCTTATCTAATATAAGCAAACTTCGTGGTGCCTACATGGGACCTATTGTAGGCTAATTAACCGACTAACTCTACACAGGCCCGTAGCCAGAAATTCTTTTTAGGGGGGGCCTGTTGGGGCCCACATTTTTATTACATATATGACGTCAAACACCAACCTACCGGATTTTTTCGATGCTCCTTTCCGAACCAAATTCTTGTATGAGGATGTATTTGTATTATAAAGCTGATCTTCAGGCCTATGTTTTTCGCTGTTTTTTTTTTTTTTTTGTGCCTTACCGTTTATCTTGATTTTGTTAGGATAAATAAACTACTACTACTACTAATACCGTTATACAATTGCACAAGTAATTAGCCTACGCTGGCTCTATATTCCCTTTACTCAAGACTTTTATTACATCTACGGCAGCTATGACTAAATTTTATCTTTCATCACAAAGAATTTTGTGATTTCATAAACACGATTCCTTTTAAAGCTACGAATCCAAGCACAATTGAGGACTCAAATGCTGACTGGCTGAAGAAGAGTTGCGATAATGTGGTTTTTGCGTTTTACCCCCGATAGACTGAGTTTAAGCATATTTTCAAAATGTTAAGAAATATAGGCTACCACACCAAAATTTTGCCTACCAAATAGCCAAAAAATATACCAGATTTTTCGAATCTGATATACCAGTTGGCAACGCTGTTTACGATTGAAATGAAAACAGCAATAAAAATTTAGCTCAAACGCAGGTTCCTCTGCGTAGCAGCGTATTTAGGGGGGGCCGTGGGGCCATGGCCCCCCCTTTTTGACTACGCCTTTTAGTAAAAAAGAACAAAGTTAATGGTGCCAAGTGACTGAAATATGCCAGACTTTTTTGATGGTTTCTGTAGCTTATGGTCAGGGGCGGATCTAGGGGTTAGGATGAGGGGTATGCATAACCCCACCAGCCATTTTCAAAAATGTTTTTAATGCATATAACTTTTCCATAATTTCGAACCTCTTCGATCGCAATACGCCTTAAGCACGCTTTATTTTTAGTTTTTTATTTAGTCGTATATTTATCCTTCTATCTCGAGAAAGCGATCAATGCGCTCTACGAGCTCGCTTAGGAGTTGCCAGCTATCTGTCTACCACACCAAAATGGGGGAATCCCGCTAAGTGCCATTCCCAACGGCACAACAATTAAACTTGCCGGCTTGTTCTTTGCACTGTCCCTTTAATGCGGAGCGTCAAGCAGGGAAGCTGTGAACAGCAATTTTAGAGTCATTGGTTTGACCCGACTCGGAATCAAACCCAAGTCTGCAGCTCAAGAGACAGACGCTCCATGCCACTCGGCCATCTGAGCTGTATCGAAAATGTGCGAACAAAATGCGTCGTAATTGTTGAAGCACACAGAATTAGGGTCAAAAATTTTAGACAAAGTTTGCGAGAAAATTATTCAAAAAGCGCTAAAATAGCCATTACAGCTCGTAAATTTTCAAAAAATTTTCGGGAGAGCATGCCCCTGCCGGACCCCCCCAAGAGCCTTTCTTGTTTCTCAATCAGTTTCAACTTAGTTCTGCCGAAAAAACACGCTTGAGAAAAAATGTAGAAATTATGGCCCCCTCTTTTAAAATTTCTCGCTACGTCACTGCCTCCGCGGAGTTCCAACTTCCAACCGCCCTTTTTTGCTCTGGGGCAAAACCAGGGTCGCGCGTTTATCACCATCATTGTTATATTATGCTAGCGCTATTTTCGACTCGTAAAACAACGTTTTTGTTGTATCTAATATTTCACAATTTTTTTCAGAAAAGTTTGCAAATTTTTCGCGAAGTTACAGGGGGGCCCAAGGTTTTTTAGGGGGGGCCTTGCCCCCCTGTGCCCACCGTAACTACGGGCCTGACTCTACATCTGGGCAAACCGGTTAAAGCTATGTGGGTTTCATATAAGTCCTGTTTTGCTAAACCTTAGCCCATGTGGGCAAACTTGGTGGTGCCTAGATGAGTCCTATATGTTATAACCGACTAACCTTAAATCTGGGCAATCCAGTTAAAAGAATGCGAGTCGCAAATTTCAATGACCACCCGATCAAAAAGTGGGCTGATTTTGTTTCTGCAGCTTTCATCAGCATGGTAGTCTACAAGCAAAAAAACTCTTGAAAAAACAACCAAACAACATTGATTAAATGCCTAAACAATCGCACAACTTCGATTTGAACAGTTTAATTTCAAAACGCATGTAGTAGCCTACGACAATGCTTTTTGCAATATCAAATACATGCATAAAATATTGCTCAAATTCCATGAAAACCAAGCGTTTTTTCGAATTTTTGATTTTCAACCTTTTTTCGATTTCCGTCTCGTCTCTCGCTCCAACATGCCACCGGCTCACTTCAACTTCCATATCTTTTACTGTCCATTTGGAAGTAGAATGAGGTTTGCGACCAGCATCTAAACAAAGCATAACATGAACTTGATCAGTTTACCACACTTTTGCAAATAGCATTCAATACGGAAACTTTTCCGGGCAACATTTAATTTGAAACAATTGGATAATAATGAGTTAGAGTGGATGAGTAAAATGTATAATAATAATAACAAGCATTTCTATACCCCTTGAGATGGTAGACTGATGCAACCACCTGGCTAAGGGGTACATGGCACAAAACATTTCAAACAAACAAACAACATAATGAAGCATAATGCAATAAACAAAATCTACAAAGCAGGCACATTATCAAAAGCTACATATGAAATAACACCTTTTTAAGTTTCTTTATTATCACACTCTAACAGATTTTGGCAAAGCATTCCAAGTTTTAACAGGGGAAAAACAAAACACAGAGTCAGCTTTTGAAGTATTAATTGTGCTCACATGTTGAAGCAAGGTCCAATCATCATTGTCTCTAAAATTATACACCCTTGAGGGTTGCTCAGAAGCTTAGTAGTCTAATAATTAAATCTTGTAAATAAAAATGCCAAAAAGTACACTACTATACACAGAGATGGGCGCAATAGGCCTACTTAATTTTTGAGTTAATCGATATCGATACACGATACTTGAAAATAGAGTTAATCGATACCGATACACGATACTTTGAGGAGGTGTTAAACCGATATCGTCACTCGTATCGCCGATACAAGTATCTCGCTACAATATCAGGAAAAAAATCAATTAAAAAAATTGGTTTACAAATGAATTAAAAAAACTGCTACAAGTTTGCGCTCTGCGGACAATTGCAAAACGCAAAAATTATACGTATTTTATTTTATTTTGTTGCATATTTATCCTCCTATCACGAGAAAGCGATCAATGCGCTATACGAGCTCGCTTAGGAGCTGCCAGCCATCTGTCTACCACACCAAGATGGGGTAATCCCGCTAAGTGCCTCTCCCTACGGCACAAGTGAACTTGCCGGCTTGTTCTCAACACTGTCCCTTTAATGCTGAGCGTCAAGCAGGGGAAGCTGTGAATAGCAATTTTAGAGTCGTTGGTTTGACCCGACTCGGAATCAAAACCCAATCTACAGCACTCGAAGCGGACGCTCTTACCACTCGGCCATCTGAGCTGTTAATTGGGACATGTTATAATTTCACAATTAACGTTGTTCTATGGCGTTACGAAACAATTGAAAATAGGCTAGTGATAAGAGGAATTTGCCGACAGTACGTCGCTTTGAATCAATAAGGGAATTTAGCTTCATTTCACATTCTTCAGAAACCGTAAATGATCACGCAGTCAACGCCTGGTAAGATTGATCGTGCTCAAAAACAGTATCGAGATACTTGCATCGGCCATGCACAAAAACATGCTTAATCGATATCGATACAAAAGTATCGCGCGATACGTATCGCCGATACAAGTATCTCGATACTGCCCATCTCTGACTATACACACATATATTGTGAACAACAGTAGTAGGCTACTCTTTAAGTGGCTAAACAAAATTTACATGATGTCTCGTTAAAAATTGTAAATTTAAAGCCATGAAGTTTTTTACCAGACTAACTCAAAAAACATGCCTTTCCAAGTCATACTGTAATACCTTGCAAAACTTGTACTCGGCCAACAGTGAAAAAAACACTCTGTTATTGCTTTATTGGCAAATAATAGAACAACATTCAACTTACCAGCTTTGCTTGTACATTAACATCTGCAAGATTTTGCTCCATCTTTTAATGATTTCTTAAAAATCAAAGAAGATTTTCCTGGCTAAGATGTTTGGTTGTTTGCATTTAAACCCATGCACTTGTGTCAAGAAAGAGTCCAACTAACTTACCACATTTAGGTCAGTGGCGTACGGTGACCTTTTTGACTGGGTGTTCACTCTAAAAATACCTATTATACCCTGGGGGGTTTCGCCCCCCAGACCCCCCGTTTGTCGCTGCAATGCTGGCTGCCCCATTGCCTATCATTAATAAAGATTGATAATATGGGGATACAACTGCAAATTGTGAGGCAACCAGTAACCACATTTGATTTTTATGCCATTATGATGGGTGCAAGCAAGCATATATTAAACAGTAAACACAAATCGTTTTGTACTAAGGCATCGTTTTTCAAAAAATAAATGAAAAGTTCGTCATCCAATGGTTGTAATAGTGCAATATCAAACAATGCATAACACATAAGTATATCAACTTGATGTTTAAAATTCAACAGCTCTTGATTTATTTCAAAATTACTGATGAGATGTCCAAGTGGATATACAGGGCTGTCTCTGGAGCATTAAACCCGCTAGGTTTGACCATGACTCTTATGACCAGTTTAAGAAAAGCAAGTTGACTATCAATCAATCAAAAGCTTACTCGTGCTTTCAGTTAAAAGTCATTCATCAATTTGATTGTAAAAAAACCGCTGAGTAATCAGTAAAGTCAACAAAGACAGTATTTCGGATCAACATCATGTCCAGACTTTGCATACAGGAAAATTCTTTTAAGATAATTCGCATGGCGCGGTCACCAGGCCTCGCGGTAATACGGCAGGCTTGTAGTCTGCAGTGACTTTGTGACTTTATCGCGAGACTGACAACTGAGGAAAGCTGAGATTTTGTAGTAATATTTAGTGTCTCGTCTTGTATCTTTTATGCAACTGCAATTGAGTCTCATCTTAAATAATAGCCACGAGTTCAAATTCTTGAATTTTTTTTGCAACTGCATCCAGCATAAGATCTGCAACGCTTTGATGAAATTATTTAAGCTGATAGAAGTTTCTATGAATGTTGTAGCTGCTTGAAGATGAGCATTTCAAACTGTATCATATTTTTTGTGTATCGGTATTCAAGAAGCTCAATATAAATAATTCGATTGAAGGATGATGGTGATTTATCATGTCTTTTAAAAGGCAACTCTTGTGCTACTTAAAAAACAAGTTGCGTGGATTAAAGTTGTAAAAACTTCTATATTTTCTCATTGCAACTACAAATCTCTTTCCAACCTTTGACTATCTAGAGCTGCATTCACTCTCAATCAATCAATCGATATTTATTTGCGGTAACATCAAAACACAAACATAAGAAATAATAAAACATAAGAAATACGAAGACAAAAAGAAAAAATATAAGACCGCAGGGAGACGGCGAGTGGACCTTCCGGTCATCTAGTCAGCTGCCACCCTAAAGTCGTTATTTGAAAAATTTTGAATGGATTCTTGATCAACCAGAGCTGGATGATAAATTAATAATTAAAAAAGAATCTAACAGTACACCATAAACTTATTGGTCGATTTAAACGTAAAATTCAATCAAGTTTTTTTTGTATCGTTTTTTGAATAAAATAGGCGAGGTGGTTTGGATTTCTGGGGGTATTGATGAGTTGCAGCTGACGTCATCATTTTCCCGCCAAAAGCATTGGACGGCAAAAAGAGCTTGATTCTTTCATAGTGTACATGCGCTTAATATGAAAAGATGTGGGGTGAGTGGAGAAAGGGATGGAAGAGTGTAGGGGGTGAGTGTGGGGGAAGTGTGGGAAAGTGTGTTGGGGTGTGGGGTTGGGTGAGGTGTGTGGAAAAATGTGGGGGAGGTGGAGTGTGTGGGTGGAAAAATGTAGGGGAGGTGTGGGAAAGTGTATTGGGGTGCAGGGGAAGTAGCCTAAAAAGAGATGTGGGGGAGGTGAGGAGAGGTGGGGGTGTGAAAAAATGTGGGGGAGGTGTGAGAAAGTTGCAGGTGTGGGGGGAAGGTGTGGGAAAGTGTTTTGGGTGTGGCAGAAAGTGAAAAGAGGTGTGTGGGAGAAAGTGAAAAAAGGTGTGGGAAAGTGTATTGGGGTGCAGGGGAAGTAGCTAAAAAAGAGGTGTGGGGGAGGTGAGGAGAGATGGGGGGTGTGAAAAAATGTGGGGGAGGTGTGAGAAAGTGTGTTGCAGATGTGGGGGAAGGTGTGGAAAAGTGGAGGGGTGGGAAAATATGGGGGAGGTGTGGGAGAAAGTGAAAAGAGGTGTGGGGAAAGTGTGTTGGGGTGTGGGGAAGTAATGGGGGAGAGGTGTAGGGAAGTGTGATAGGGTGTGGGGAAGTGTTAGAGGAGGTGTGGGGTGTGTAGGGAAGTGTGTTGAGGTGTGGGAAAAGTGTTGGGAGAGGTGTGGGGTGTGTGAAGAAATGTGTTAGGGTGTGGGGAAAGTTGTGGGAAAGTGTGTCGGGAAAGGTGTGGGAAAGTGTGTTAGGGTGTGGGAAGTGCGTTGGGGTGTGGGAGTGGTGAAAAAAGATGTGGGGAAGTGTGGGGGAAGCATGAGAAACCCCAACACCTCTCACAAAATTTTTCCACAGCCTCCACACCTCCCCTAACACTTCTACACAGCCCCTACACCTCCTCAACACTTCCCGACGTCTCCCCCCACATCCCAACACGCTTTCCCACACCCCCCAAACCTTCCCCGACACTTTCCTACACCTCCCCCCACACCCCAACACACTTCCCCACACCCCCTACACTTCTCCCCATATCTCCCCCTTACCTTACCCACACTTCAACACCCTTTTCCATACCTTCCCCAAAACTTTCTCACACCCCCACACCTCCCCCAACACTTTCCCACACCTCCCCCACACTATAATTCCCACACCCCGTCACCTCTCCCACACACTTTCCTACACCTCCCCCCACACCTCAACACACTTCCTCACACCCCCTACACTTTTCCCCACATCTCCCCTTACTTTCTCCACACCCCAACACACTTTCCCACACCTCCCCCAACATTTCCCCACACCTCCCCATCACTTTTCCACACCTCCTCCCACACCCCAATACACTTCCCCACATCTCCCAACACACTTCCCCACACCCTCAACACACTTCCCCACACCCCCTACATTTCTCCCCACATTTCCCCCTTACATTCCCCACACCGTAACACACTTTCCCACACTTCCCCCAAATTCTTCCATACCCCCCACACCCCAACACACTTTCCCACACCTCCCCCAACACTTCCCTACACCTCCATCCACACCCCAACACATTTCCCCACACCCCCAACACACTTCGCCACACCTCCCCAACACTTCTCTACACTACCCCCACACCCCCAACACACTTCCCCACATCCCCTACACTTCTCCCCACATCTCCCCCTTATCTTCTCCACACCCCAACACACTTTCCCACACCTCCTTTATATTTTCCCCAACACTTTTCCACACCTCCCCCCACACCCCAACACACTTTCCCACACCCCCACATCTCCCCCAACATTTCCTTACATCTCCCCCCACACCCCAACACACTTCCCCACACCTCCAGCACACACCTCCCCCAACAATTCCCTTCATCTCCCCTTACGCTCCAACACACTTCCCCACATCTCCCCTTACCCACACCCCAACACACTTTTCCACACCTACCCCACATTTTTCTACACGCCCATCTCCCCACACACTTCTCTGCACCCATCTCCCACACTCTCCCATCCCTTCCTCCATACACCCCACACCTTTTCAAATTAAGCGCATGCAGCGTACACTATGAAAGGTGACAGCAAAGACCTTTTTGCCGTCCAGTGCTTTTGGCGGGAAAATTCCGTGACGTCAATGCAACTCATCAATATCATTCCAAATTTTCACTCCTTGGTACCTTATGCATTTTTGTAAACGGTTAGTCCGGAAGCGAGAAATATATAAACAGTTGGTTCGGGATAGAGTAGATCTTGTGTTTTTTTGAGCCACCTCGCTGGTTAAGGAAAAATAGCCGGATAGAGTGAACGGTAAGTTATTATTAAAGTGCGCGTGGACAAATTTCCTTATTTCAAGTTTGAATAAGTCGGAGAGTTTAAGTATATTTAGTTTATAATAAAAGGGTGTAGCCCTGTCTCTTGGTAAGCCACCACTGATTAGTTTAATTGCTTTTGTAAGTGCCGTTTTTCAAATCCTTTCCGTTCTGTTTCCGTTTGTCTGGATAACTTTACTTTCGGCAACACTGCTGCTTCTTCTTGTCAGAAAAGTTTGAACTCGGCGAAAGCGTCATTTTGTTATGTTAATGGTTAAAGCCTTTTGTTTAGTTTACGATGGTAAAGAAAGTGAAAAAATTACCACGAAAATTTGTAGTGTAGGCCTAGTAATTATTATGTAGTATTATAATGCTTAATGACCGAATTTTAGGGTAGTTTCTTGATTTTGAAAGATGTCAGCTGAACTAGCCTAGACCAACTAGTAGGCTGGTAGAACGTCGTGTTTAGTCGAACTGATACGGTAATTTTACATGCAGTGGATAAAATTGTGTAAATAAGCGGATAACTGATGAAATTTGTTTTAAATGCGAATGCTTTTGTGATTGGGACACTGCCGTACACAGCTGTAAGTAGACTTGGTTTAATAATTGTTGTTACCTTGTAATAATTAAAGATTTTGCTCTGAAATAAGTTAAGCCGTAATTCACAATTAATTCTCTTCGTAAAGTGTAGGCCTATTTTCACTTTCTACTGTATACACATCATTGTAATGTGTGAGCCTATTTCGATATTGCATGCATTTTGGTAATTTCGTAAATTTGTATTTTCAGAAAAAACGTACAACAACCAATACAGTATTTTAGCAATCAAAGTGTCTCACATCAGTGTCACGTGGTTGAGTTGCAACTACAGCTTTGTTTTGAAAAACGGTTAGCTTTTTTAAGTGTGGAAAAGATGAACCCCAAATCGGCAGACCATATAAAAGGTGAGGGTGGATAAAAGCGTAGTAAACATTGAAAAGTGCATTAGCGGGTAAGAAATGGCGCAGTTTGGAGATAATACCTACTGCTCTAGAAATTTTATGTTCAATAGAGGAGATGTGTTTGTAAAACTTGAGAAGGCTGTCTATAGTCACGCCCAAATACTTGGCACTGTTACTTATGAGAATAGATGAGTTGTTCAATGAGAGATCAATCATGGGTGGGGGTTTATTAAGTTTGGGAGGAATAATTAGAGCATTAGATTTGGAGGGGTTTACAGTAAGTTTGGTAGAATAGAGCCACTTTGAAATATTGTCAAGGTCTTTGTTCATAATTGCACTTAATTGGGTTGGGGTAGAAGCCGAGAAAACTAAGCATGTATCATCTGCGAATAACCTGGGAATGCAGTTAACGGAATGTGGCAAATCGTTAATGTAGATCAACAACAAAAGAGGCCCCAGAGTAGAACCCTGGGCGACCCCATGGTCGTTGGTTAGTAGGGAGGAGTTACTGCCGTTGATACTGACGTATTGTTTTCTTTTTAAAAATGCACGCAGAAGATTGTTTGATTGGCCTCGGATACCATAGTGGTCTAATTTGTGGAGTAGTATTTCATGATTGACAGTGTCAAATGCTTTTGTGAGGTCAAGGAAGATTAAACCAGTATACGTGTTATTATTAATGTTTTCAAATGATTGAATAACTACATCTACAAGAGCGTGGTTGGTCGATACATTACGTTGGAAGCCATACTGAGTGTGTTGAATAATGCCATGCTTATCAAAAAAGCTAATCAAACGTTTATGTATTATTCGTTTAAGGATCTTAGAGAAACATGTTAGAATAGAAATGGGGCGGTAGTTAGAAGGGTTCTCACGTTCACCTTTTTTGAATATTGGTACAATTTTAGCAATTGTGCATGTTTCAGGAAAGACGCCTTTGGTAAAACAGAAATCGATAAAAATCTGAAGGTAGGGGGCTAGGATGGATGAGGTAATGCGAACATAGTAAGGTGGAATATTGTCATGTCCTATCGATTTGTTCAGACTAAGTGCTTGTATTGCGTTAATGATTTCAGAAAGATTGGGGACATCTAAATAAATTGTTGGAGAGACACGTTGTTCAAGATATTGGGATAATGAATTTGGTGCAGATTGGTTAAACTTGTCGGCTAAGCTAGCACCAATGGGACAAAAAAATTCATTGAAATGCTCAGATATTGCTTGATCATTAGTAATGGTATGCCCATTTATTTTCAAAGAAAGCGGAATGGCAGAAGTACAGTCTTGGGAGGCAGGAAGTACAGAACGAATGACGCTCCATAATTTACGGGGTTCTTTTTGGGTATCATTTATTGCTGAAGAAAAGTAACCATTTTTGGATAGCGCTTTGAGCTTAGTCAGCTTATTAACATATCTTTTATAAAAGATTATTTTATCACCATCATCGCTCAAAAAATGAGTTTTAAACATTGATCTTTTCTTCTTGATAGAATTTTCCTTCTTAATTGATCTTTTCTTCTTGATCTCACAGAACACATCCAAAGTATAAAATGCATCAATATATATATATGCTTCTTACACTTCTTCTGCCATTGCATACCATCAGTCAAATGAGCATGATCCAAGAAACCTTTATTCCAAATCGCATAGAACAAAACCTGTGGGCCGAAGTATCTCATCAAACTTAAGAGCAAGAAAATTTGGGTGTAACTGCTTTTGTTCCACTATGTGCAAACATTAGCTAGGTTTTTCATAGCATTTTCCTCTTTTGGCAATTTCTTTTTCATCAAATGAACGATTCAAAAAAGTATTTTCTAACAATCAGAAAATTAAAGTTTCCATTTTCCGAATTAAGAACACACACATGTAAAATACTTTATTAAAATAATATTCTGCAATTAACAACGAATCAAGTTAGTAGCAGTGCCTTATACAGTTATTTCGCACCGTCAAAAGCGTAAATGCAACAAGAAATACAGTAAGATATTAAATACAGGAAAACATTAAAAATGGTACAAGAGAAGCAAAATAGTGACAAACTTTGTAACAAGCAGATACAAAAAATTTGAAAATGATAAAAAGCAAGACAAAGCATTGTTGCAACTCAGACTTACATACCATGATGGGATTCAACTGGTTCTATATAATCGTCTCACAAAATTGTACTAGATCAGCGAACCGGCCAGCATTACTGTTTATACTCGTGCCATTAGTTGAAACAAAACCGGCTGAAAATATAACCTTGGTTATGGAACCGCCTGAAAAAAAATTTAATCCCACCACTGCTTACATATGTGTTTGAATATTGCTGCACATTTATTTCAATTTTACTATCAGGTTTTAAATCTTGGGTTGCATAAATATTGCAGTAAAAAAATTACCCGGCACTGTGGCAAATAACATTAAACAAAACATTCAACGCATGCCAATAGCAAATCCAAAACTTTGACAATAGTTTGACAATAGCAAATCCAAACTTAAACTATATAAAATTCAAGATGTTATTTATTAATAACCGATTCATCGATTTGTAATACGAGGACATTTTCACTATATCACTTACCAAGTTACCAACTTAAAATTCATTATGCGAATAATCTTATTTTGCATAATTTGTAATTTTTTCAATAAAGTTTTATTCGCATTGCCCGATGTTAAAATGCATATTTTAAATGAGGAAAGGCAAAACTGTAGTAAAGGTTAATAAGGGTTTGTTTACTTACATAGTGCCTGATTGTAGAGAATATTCTTGTTGCAGATGAAAGTTTTTTAATTGTATCGTCAATGTGCACATTCCATTTCAACTGTTTATCAATTGTTGCACCCAGGTACTTCACACTTTTCACAGGCGTAATATCATTTTAACCTATAGAAATGCTAAAATTTTTAGTTGATTTAGAGTTATGACTTGCTGCACTAATAAAGAAATAAGTTTTTTTGTAGTTCAACGAAAGTCTGTTATATTTCATCCATTGGTCTATAACTTGAAGCTCTTGATTAACATCATGTCGAAGTAATTTAATATTTTTTTGTTTTTCATTAATAATACAGTGTCATCTGCAAATAATGTAACATTGAATTTTGTGTGAGTTGGCAAATCATTAATATACAAGGAAAAGAGTAACGGTCTAAAGTGGATCCTTGCGGCACACCACAGACAACTGTATCAGCTTAAGATCTGGTATTATTGCATTTAGTGAATTGTTTTCTATGTTTCAGATAACTAGTTAGTACATCATACATATTTCCTCTTATGCCATATGTATGCAGTTTATGAAGAAGTAGCTTATGATTTACAGTGTCAAAGGCCTTTGACAAATCCAAGAATAAAAGCAAGTATGATAACCTTCATCGATGTTCTTTAACAACTTGTTGTGGAGAACAGTTATAGCCAAGCAAGTGAAAGTACTAGAGAAGCAAAGAGATGAAAAGCATGAGGTTTTAGTGACTCAGCTAACGCAGATCACGCAATTAAAAGGACAGTTACAGCAATATAAAGAAGTAGCTGAAACAAAAAGTTTAAGTCGCGAAGCTTATAGCAAAAAATTCAATGTACTGGTTCATGGACTCGAGAAAGATCGAAACAAACCATGGGAAAACAGGGCTACAACTGAATCCATGTTGAAGAAATTTCTCAAAGATGGCTTACAAATTGAAAATCTTGACCAAATCAGTATCATTGATGTCCATAGGCTTCCACAATACCCATTGTTTAAAAACAAAGTAAAAATCAATAGACCGATTATCTTCAAATTAGCTGGTAACAACGACAAGCAAATGATCATGCACAGTTTAAAAAATCTTCGTCGGTATAATGAAACTAGATTGGAAGAAAATTCTAAAGTAGGCAAAGTATACGTGACTGAACATTTACCTAAGCCACTTTATCTGCAAAAAAAGCAATTGCTTCCGCATTATAAGAAAGCAAGATCAGAAAATAAGAGAGCTAGTTGGTGCATACAGGACGGCGAGTATTGTCTGTATGTTGATTGGAAAAAATCATTGCCTAGAAGAAGTCACTTTAAGGTGAATCAATTTTGCAACTTTTGTGTTGCTTCCTCATTTGCTTTTATTTTGTTTTTTTGATTGCCCTAAAGTGCTACCGGTTGGCCTATCTTTAAACTTGATCCAAAGTTGATTTAAATGCACTAAATTGCTGAATTCCTTTTATATAATCTCTTTCATGCTGTAAATCCTTCTTTTTAAATCCTTACCTACTGCGTTTTGGTTAGCTTAGTATGGTTAGCTTAGTGTGAGTAATCTGAATACGATAGACACTGATTCAAGTCAAGCGATTTCACGAATTGATAAAATTTATCAAATGTCAGATGACATGCATTCTTATATCACTCAAGACTTATCCTCTACCAAGTATTTTGATGCTGATCGTATATCTTCCCTTAAAATAACCTCTACAGATTTATTTATTATTCATATAAACATCCGCGCGTTAAACAAAAATATTGACGATTTGCTTGAATTCTTAACTGAAATAGGTACCGGCCCGAATATAATATGCCTTACGGAAACCCGATTGAAACAAAATAGTCTTGTCAATGCTGAAATCCCTGGTTACAAATTTTGTCACGTAGATTCGGATACTGACGCTAAAGGAGAGGGTATGCATATTGATGAAGAAATTGAATTTGCTGGTGAAAATTTATACAGCTTTTCAAAAATGGACTTGAAAATTTATGGATTTCTATTAACACAAGTTTAACCCAAAACTTTGTTTTAGGGGTAGTTTATCGCCATCCTAACGCCAATGTTGAGGAATTTATTGATGAGTTTGATGATACCCTTGTAAAACTTAATTCAAATAATGCCAATTGCATTGTTTTTGGCAATTTCTACGTAAATATTCTACAACAAGACGTCGAACCTGCTGCTTCCTATATTAATATGTTACACTCTAACGCTTTTTTTCGCTTCTACATAAATCTACGCGTATAACCGAGTCCTCATCCACTCTAATTGATCACCTTATAACTAACATTACAAAATGTAAAATTATACCTGGTATTATTGATTACCAAATAACACACCATTTGCCGACTTTTGTTACTATTAGCAATATTAAAAGACTCACATAACGCTACAAAGTTTTACCGAAACATGAAACAATTTTATTCAAATGAATTTTGTCAAGATTTACAAATATCATTGGAAGAATATTTTCGTAGCATGCCCGAACTAGATTCGCTAAACTTTAACGATGTTTTTCACCACTTTTTAAATGCAATAAAAACAGTAATAAATACGAATGCACCACTTAAGCAATGCACACGAAGACAAAAAAGGTTACAACGTAAATCGTGGATATCTAAAGGTTTGTATGTATCCATACGATAGAAGCAAAAATTGTATAAGACTCGTTATTTATGCGGATCGAATAATCAAAAGGCGTTTTTCAAAAGATATGCAAATCTACTGACTAAACTAAAAACAGCAACAAAAAAGCTATATTTTGAAAATCAGTTAAAATCTGTCACTTGTAATCCTAAAGAAACTTGGAATATTTTACCAGAACTTTTATCTAAAAAAAAATGTGACACAACACCATCCACATTAAAATTTGATGATGCAGTTATTTCTGACAAAAATAAAATTGTTGGAATTTTTAACACTTCTTTTGCTAATGTCGGTCACAAAATTTCTGAGGACAATAATTCAACTAAGTCACACATTGACTACCTAAAGAATAGTGTCACATCTTCAATGGTTTTATTACCTCCAACTCCTAACGAACTGGCTACTGAACTTAAAAGGTTAAATGCAAATAAATTCACTAGCGATAATAAAATACCAACAAAATTCTTAATTATTGCTGCGGACGTCTTATCGCCACGTTTGTATGTTTACACAAGGTATCTTCCCCGACGAACTTAAAATGGCTAAAGTTATTCCCATATATAAACCGGCTCTAACCAATCAGTTGAAAATTACAGACCGATTTCATTACTTTCGCCATTTTCAAAAGTCATTGAAAAATTAATGAAATCAAGATTAAAATTCTACTCTGAGCTCCACTGAAAAATTCTACTCTGAGCTCCTCTGATGAGACCTAATATGGTCGAAACAGTGGCTGTCAGGAGATTGAGTATCTCTCTTCCATTGTTCTTGGTTGAGCACTCTCACCTGGGGCTCCTCTCGTAGCATTGCGCAAAGCTCATCGCTTATCCGATTTGAGCACTTTGGCAGGAGTGCAGGCTTTTTGTTTTGTGGTACCACAAACAAAAAATTTCTGAAGTTCCTTAAATTTGATTTTGATGATCTTTCACCCCAGACTACTCTGAGCTCCTCTGATGAGACCTAATAAGGTCGAAACAGTGGCTGTCAGGAGATTGAGTTAAATCAAGATTATTTAGTTTTCTAAACAAAAATCAAATTCTGTATGAGAAACAAAGTGGTTTTCGTGAAAAACACACAACTATGTTTCCTCTATTTGACGTAGTTCGCAAAGCTTTGATAATATTAACGACAAACTATACACATGTGCTATTGCATTAGATATTAAAAAAGCTTTCGATTCGCTTAATCATTCAATATTGCTAACTGAGTTGTCTCACTATGGCATACGTGGAATCTGTCATCAATTATTTGAAAGTTATTTACTTAACCGAAAGCAATATGTAAGCATCAATGATGCAAACTCTCCTATGCAGGAGATAAAGTTAGGAGTACCTCAGGTATCAGTATTGGGACCAATACTCTTCCTAGTATATATAATAGATCTCAGTAATGCATTATTACGCAAGCTACGTTTGTTTGCAGATGATACACTATTGTTATATTCCTCTGATAATCTAAATAAATTAGAAGCTTTATGTATTAATGAACTTTTACTTGTTAAGCTTTAGATGGATGCTGATAAACTAAAAATAAATACAAGTAAATCGCAAGCAATCATTATTAATTACAAACTAAAATCTCCAAGATGCGATATAACTCAAATTATATTCTATCTTCCGCAAAAATAAGATATCTTGCAGTCGTAATTGATTACAAACTAAGTTTTTGCCACATGTTCAAAATTTAGAAGCCAAAGTATCTAGAAATATCGGAATATTATTTAAACTTAATAAAGTTCTTTCCATTTCTGCATTGAAAACTCTGTATTACGCTTTGGTCCATACACTTCTATTTTATGGGATAATTATCTGGGGATTTACCAATAACTCCTACCTTACTAAACTAAGGTCTCTTCAAAACAAGGCTTTAAAAGCAATTGGTCATCTTGGTTGGCGTACTTCTCCTGAACATCTTTATCGTAAATTCAAAATTCTGAAGTTAAACGATTTAAACAAAATTGAACTAAGCAAGTTTGTATATAGTTACATTAGCAAATATACTCCAAAATATTTTAATGACTATTTCGTAGAATTTAAGAACGCCAGTGTTCATAATACAAGATCATCTTCTCGTCAAAATTTAATATTACCTTTGTATGCAACTAATCGGGTACAAAAATCGATCAAATTTCAAGGAGCTAAGTTATGGAACTCTTTACCGTTCCCATTAAAACAATCATCTCGTCGTAAATTCCTCAAAACACAAGGAGCTTATATTTCAAAACTATATATGATTTTCAGTAATAAAATTATCTATCCATCACATTCTATAAATTTTCAATTTAATTATTCAGCTTTAAGCTAAGTTTTGTATTAATCCTAGAAGATCAACATCTCAAATAATTAGCTATAAATTCATTTCATAAAGTATATTCTTAAAGCTTTTACTCCACTGGAGCCTTTTTTCAAGTATTTGATTATTGCTTCGGGAATCTCTTGACTTGAAGACTTCGCGATTCCTTGTCAAATCACCTCCTTTCTTTTGTGCTCAATTTAAAAGTGTTCTTAAATTTGAACATTGTTTGGTATCGTCTTAGTTGTGATGTTGACTGAATAAATTCAGTTGTTGTTGTTGCTACAAATGATCAATCGCTGTCACATTCTTTCTGCTGAAAATGCATATTAGCGTAGTAACAAACACGTGAACAGTCAGCAGTCAACCACAATTTTTATTGACCAAAAACAAAAAGATTATTGGCGCCGACTTACTCTTAAAACAGGGAAACGTTTTGTGCGAGCACAAGAAAAGTAACAAAATCACGAAAAATACGCATTACTGTGGTGCTTACCCCGAAGAATGCGTAGGTTTTCGAGACGCTTTAAACTTTAGCTTGCAAATTCCTTGAGTAAGAGCGCCAATAAGTCTTTTATTCTGGGTAGCACTTTAGCCTTTAATCAGCGAGTGTTTTGAAGAGGTGCGTTTCGTCAACTAACAACACAAAGGAGTAATTCGCCGCTGGCACACTTACAGCCAAACCTAAATCAACGAAGTGTTTTTGCTCACGACGGAAAAAAGGTCTTGAAAGAAACCTAGTATTTCCTGTTCTTCTACCTTTACATAAACACATGTTTTCATGGTCTAACATTCCAAGTTGTTTTTGGGATCGGAATCAGCTGTTCATATTTTCGCTTTCTCGTCTTCAATTGAAACGTTTCATTTGATTTGCCTATTTTCATTATATTGCAATTTTGGAAAACCGTTGTGCTATGCAAAGCATTTTTTAAACTCTTGGTTTTTGCGATCAGCATCTCATTCAACTGGAGACGAGCGAGTTAGCAAGTTACCGTAACAATCCCTAAGATGTTAGAAGTATCACATTTCTCGTATGTTATTTTTATTTCAACGCAACAAATAATAAAGTGGTTCGGAGAGTCGTTTTTACGACGGCCATGATCGCAAGGTTGATGGTTCAACTCCCTCCCAAGCCACATTGTTGCGTCTTTCCATTCTTATCTAGTCATTCCGGCGTGTGGACGCGTTTTTTCAGACAGTTAGATCAGGCAAATTTACAGCAGCTACAGCGCGTAAATCTGAGAATTAAACTTTGCTGTTAACCGAGTTGAAGAACGATGGCAGGAAACAAAGAATTAAATTCAAAACTGGACAGAATACTACGGTCTGTAGAAAACGTATCTCAAAGGTTATCAAGTTTAGAAACCAAATTTTGCAGTTTTGAAAGTCAATTGAAAGAAATTGATGAGAAATTTTCTTTGAGATGTTCAAGATTGGAAACTGACATCAATTCGTTAGATCTTGAAATCAAGCAAATAGGCAGCCGTGCTTCGGTTATTGAGTCTACCATGACTTCTAAATTTGAAAAAATGGAGGAAAAAATTGAACTAAATACGGGTTTTGACGCAGAGAAGCAAGCTGATTGACCAGAATTGCATACCTTGAGGTTGAAAATTTAATGCGTGAATCGTACGATAAACGGTTAAATTTGCTTGTTCACGGCCTGGAAGAAACAGAAGGTAACGAAACTAAAAATCAAACTAAAGCCATTTTTGATAAATTCTTGACTAAAGTATTGGGATTGGCACCTGATGATATCGATATAGTGGACTTGCATCGCCTCCCCCAAAACCCGATTAGAAGAGAGGGCAAAAAAATGAACAGACCAATTATTTTTAAAGTCTTGACTACCTTCGATAAAGAACTTATTCATCAAAACATTGCCAAACTAAAGAAATTTAATGAAGATAGAGATTCTGAAGTATTTGTTACTGACCACTTACCAAAGGTCTTTTATAATCAAAACAAAGGTATTATTACCAGAGTTTCATGCTGCCAAACGTGATAAAAAATCGGTTCGTTGGGGCGCTTTTGAAGGTGAATACTGTCTGTACGTCAACAATAAACGCATTCGTTCTCCCGATTCCCAAAAATTAGGCATGTAACTTGCCAATTGCTAAGGTGACTTGAAATTGTTGTTGTGGAAATTTTATTGAATCATTTTTCTTGTTTCTGACAATATTGGTTCGTCTATTTCACGATTATGCCAACCTAATGTCGAAGTCATTTTAATTATACTTATAGCAGCGTGCGTAAGTATTGAATCTGCATGCGCATGTGCTTCTGGGTTGCCTGTGACTTGATTCTGTTTTGCGTAAACTGAAATAATGGCTACTACTGACAACAGCCATGGCCTAGTGGTTAAGAACGTTCGCCTTGGAAGCTGGTAGACTGGGTTCTATTCTCAGTCGGGTCAAACCAAAGACTTTAAAACTGGTATCTGCTGTTACACTTGCTAAACGCTCAGCAATTAAGTATAGCGCGGAGAATGAAATGAACAGAGAATAAAAATACGTCAGTGAATTCTCGACAAAATGTAGTCCTGGCGCTAAAGGACCTTAGTAGTTATAAAGCGCCGTAAAACCACACTACATTTCATTTCATACTACTGACAACAGGAAGTTGCTCGATTTTCTCGCGAGTCGAGTGGCCACTGATAACACTGAGAATTTCTGCGATGTAAATGAATCTAGCTTTGTTGCAATGTTTGAAAACGTCATCGAGTGCAAATACTTAGAAACACCAAATGTTGAATTATCTTTCGTTCGTGAACAACGAAACTCTTTAACCCTATTACATGTTAACATTAGATCTTTAAACAAAAATTTTGATGAACTACACTGCTTTTTAACTTCACTACCCCACCCTCCAGACATCGTGTGTGCATCAGAAATCCGACTGAAGGGAGAACCCTTAACAAATATCACCATCCCTGACTACAATTTTGCACAAACTGATTCAGTTACAAATGCAGGTGGAGTAGCGATTTACATTTCCTCTAAGTACAAGTTTGAATTAGTTCAATCCTATAACATGAACTTAAATGGATGTAAAGATCTATGGTTAGAAGTAACTGTTCCTACTAATCAAACTAGCTTTATAACATAAATCAATCAATCCAGCTTGTTTATTTCGTTGCTGCAAATAACAATTTTACATCCACAGAAAAACAAAAAATAATCAGAAAACAGCAACAGGAAGGCTGCGAAGGGACCGTAAGGTCTTCAAGTCAAGCAGCCTTCCTGAACTTAAATTTAATTAAATCAACAATTGTCATAATATCAGATAATTAATGGCAATTTAAATAAACCGGCTTATAAAGAAAATAAAAAACTAAGTAGCAACACACACTGAAGGCAGCAAATGGGATGGAAGGGATGGAGTAGGAATGGAATTAAACAAATTAACATAATAATTATGGAACTAGATGACTATTCAGTTGTGATTAGTAAATAAGTTTTGTATTCTTTTTTAAATTTTGTATACGAGGTTTTTCGAACTTTTAAGGGAATTGAATTTCAAATTTTAGGACCAACAAATTTAATGGATCGTTGCAATCGATTGGTTTTATACAAGGGGATTTTCAAGTGGTCTGATGCTGAGTATCTGGTAGATTGAGAATGGGATGTTTTGGCAAGAATGAAATGTTGATCAAAAGTTGTGGGTAAACATTTATTGCTATAATTGAATATAAATTTAGCGATTTCAAATTTGTTCAATTTTGAGAGAGATAAAATATTCAGTTTTTGGTAGAGGGGAGCAGCACTAGCGTTCCAATCACTTGAAGTAACTAAGCGAAGAGCTTTGTTTTGTAGACGAGTCAATTTTGCAAGATAGGAAGGGAAGGTGTTACCCCAAACGGCTACTCCATATATAAGTTGCGAATGCACAAGATAATAATAAAGTTGCAACATAGCAGATTCAGGAAGATAATATTTTAGTTTACTCAAAATTCCAACTGAGCGAGCAACTTTGGTTTCAGTAATTTTGATGTGTTCATGAAAGTTTAAGCGATTATCCAAAGTTATACCCAAGTATTTTGCATTGTTTACTGACTTAATTGTACCAGCAGGGCATTGTAAGTTTAGATATACTGGCGAACATCTAAGTTTCGGAGAAATTATAAGAGCTTGAGATTTCGAGGCGTTTAGCGTTAGTTTATTAGCAGACATCCATTTACAGATTTTAGTTAATTCCGAGTTAAGTTTTAGTTCTAGTTGTTCTACGGATGGTGCACAAACTTGTAGACACGTGTCATCAGCAAATAAACTTGGTACGCTTTCTAGACAATTAGGCAAATCGTTGATGAAAAGAAGAAAGAGTAAGGGTCCAAGGTTCGAACCTTGCGGGACTCCTATATTAATAAATTTCAAAGAAGAGTTTCAGTTGTTTATCGAAACAATTTGCCTTCGATTAGTTAAGTAAGTTCTAAAGAAATCATTTACAATTCCTCTTATTCCATAATGATCTAGTTTCTTAAGCAGTATATTGTGGTTAACAGTATCGAATGCTTTAGCTAGATCAAGCAAAGCAAGTCCAGTATACATATTAATGGCTATATTGTCATAACAAGATGTAATAATATCCAAGACAGCATGAATGGTAGAAAATTTTGGTCTAAACCATACTGAGTTGGAACTAGAACAGAATGAGAATTTAGGAAGTCAACAGTTCTAGTATAAACTAGTTTTTCTAAAATTTTAGAAAACTCAGAGAGTAGAGATATAGGCCTATAATTAGAAACTTTACACTTATCACCTGCTTTAAAGACTGGTATCACTTTTGCAATTTTGAGGATACTCGGAAACACACCAAGGTCGAAACATGCATTAATTGACATAGATAATATAGGTGACAAAACTTCGGAAGCAGTAATAACAAACTTAGCATTAATGCCATCAAATCCACAACTCTTGTTTGAATTTAGTTGAAAAATCACATTATAAATTTCAGTGGGAGAAGTAGGACGTAAGAACATTGAAGAATTGACACGGCTTTGTAAGTAATTACAAAAGGAAGTAGTGCTAGAAGAAACAATTTTATCAGCCAACGACTGGCCTATGCTGCAAAAGTGATTGTTGAAACAGTCAGCTATTTCATTCTTATCGGTGACCTTTGTACCATCAACGTTCACAAAGTCAAGCGAGTTCAATTCTTGGTTGTTTGGCAGTAAGGTTTTCATAATTACCCAAAATTTGCGCATGTCATGTCTCGAGTTGACAATTTCTTGTTGCTAGAAAAGTTTTTTTGACAAACGTTTGACTTTAGTCAATTTATTCGCATAAGTTTTGTACAACCATTTTTCAAATTTTGTACAACCATTTTTCAATTTATAACATTTCGCATAGATTTTTTGTTACTTCTTAATAGATATTAAAATTCCTTCAGTTATCCAAGGTTTGTTCATCAATTTGCGTTTTTTGCGGGTTGCCTTTTTAAGGGGCGCGTGCTTGTTAATATTTACGTTTACGACATCAATAAATTTGGAGAAACACGTGTCTACATCATTAGCAGTATCAAGTTGTAGCGAGCGAAAAAAACACTCGAATTGATTACTTAGAGTCATCTTAAATTGATCAGGATCGAAATGACTAGTATCTCTGTACATGTAATTTTCTTTCGTATTGTTATTTTTAGGCATACCGGTACTGCTTTTGGGAGCGTTAGCCACAAGGCAAGCCACAGGTAAATGATCACTAATAATGCTTGTTAGATTACGTTGTGAATATCATTAGTTATTACGCGATCAATAGTAGTTTTCGACTCACCACTTACACGTGTGGGTATATCGATAAGCATGTAAGCTCCATTGCTAGAAAGCATATTAAGATAATTGTTAGAACTATCTGATATATTGTTAGGGTTAGCATTAATGTTAAAATCTCCACCAATATAAAACCTAGATCTACTCGTAGAGTTAAACAGTAATAATTTTTCATTGAATGAGGTTATAAAGCTGTTAACATCGCCCCCTTGCTGGCGATACACCACACCCAGTATAAAAGTATTCTTTGTTATATTATCTATAATTTGCATCCAAATGTCTTCGCAGTTGGAATTCAGATCATTTTTCCCGATAATGTTTACTGCATAATTGTCTGCGACGAAAACTCCGACACCACCAGAATTAGATGACGAATTTGCGTGCATGATAGGGTGGTAACCGTTAAGGGTAATATTAGTGGTTGGTAGGTTTTTAATTTTAGTCTCAGAGAGACAAATAACATCAGGCAGGTAGTGAAGCAATTGCAAGAGATCATGGTTCAGTTTGTCTAAATTTTTGTTCACTGATCTTATATTGACATGTAACAAGAATAGGTTCTTGTTTTCAACAGTGATTGGAAGTTGAGTGTTAGGCTCATACAATTGGCAAGTTTTAAATTTACTAGTAAAAGAATTATGCAGACAGTAGTTTAGAGGGTTCTGATTGTCAGACATATGGTCATCTATTCTGTTATCTAATATAGTCAAAAGCTCCCTATCATCCATTATTTCCCTGCTTGAGATTCCATCACACATGCTAGAATTGTCACTTCTAAAAAGTATGGTACCAATAGTTTAGTTTGAAACTCAGTCAAGACAAGCAATTCAATTAAGCAAACAAATAACAATGAAACAGGCCAGTTCCAAAATTAAGAGCAGATAAGTCTTGCACTATACCTCAGTGAAAATAGTAAAACGATACGATTAGGAAGATAATGAAAATACAATAATAAATAATCTATGTAAGTCAGAAATTAAAGTTATTGTCTAATGCTTTACGCCATCAATGTAAAGTTGATACTCATTGCCCATAATTTTCCAAGTTGCCTTTTTCCCTTCTTGCCTCGCTTTCTTGTACAAAGGAAGGAGCCGTTTCTTTTGTAATTGAAGTTCCCGAGGCAGATGTTCGGTAATATAAGTGTAATGTTGGGATTTTGGCTTCAGATTCCGATTATCATTATACAATTTCAGATTTTTTAGAGATTTAAAAATTAAATGTTTATCGAAAGAGTTAGTTAATTTGATGATTACTGGCCGATTCATTTTCTTACCAGCTCTGTAGACTGGGTGTTGAGGCAGGCGGTGAACATCTGCAAATTTTATTGTTTTGGGGTTGTCAATTCCTAAAGCTTCATTCAAAAAGTTGTACACCATTTTTTCAGTTGTTTCTTTGGTTTCCCATGCACTACTTGTATTTTCCTCAAGGCCATGAATCAATATATTAAGTCTTTCGCTATACATTTCATTTCTTAGCGATTCTTTCCTGTTTTCAATTCGGCTTTCTAGAATTTGTTTTTGGCAGTCCTTCAATCGCTTCTCGAAATCTTCAATAAGGTTGTGAACGTTAATCGTCAGGTCATTCAGTTGTCTTGCAGTAGCGGTTTTTTCTTCCTTCAACTTTGCTAGGTCATAATCAAAATTTTCAATTTTATTTTCTACTTCGCTCAATCGTTCGTTGAATTTATTGATACTGGTATCCATTGTATTAACTCTGGCCAGCAAAGTATCTAGTTTCTGCAAGACTTGATCAATTTTCGAAGCAGACATTTCTGGAACTAGCACGTCTCACTAACAAAAGTAAACACGTCCGCACGCCAGCTAGACAGCAGTCGAATGATAGGTACCGTATATCGTCACCCGTCAAGCAAAATTGAAACTTTTTGCGAAGCCTTTATTAATACCATTAACTTATTGTCGAAAAAAATATTTTACGTCCTTGGTGATATAAACATTGACATATCTGCAAAAGTAAGAACACCTTCTTCGACCCATTACATAAACAGTTTAATTAGCTGCGGTTCCGTGCCCATTATCCAATTCCTACCCGAGTCACTGATACTTCATCCACAGTAATAGATCATGTAATTACTAATGACACTTTTCATTGTATTAGACCTGGGGTTATTCAAACTGCTAACATTTCTGATCATTACCCTATATTTTGTGAAGTCCTTGGGTACGCAATTCCTACCAACAAGAAGATGCATTACACATTTAGAGATAAGTACAACTTTGCTGCTGATAGGTACTGTACTGACTTGAATGATTCCATATTAAATTTCATGCTAGATTCGGAAGAGATTTCTGAAACTAATTTTGACGATAGCTTTGAGGCATTTGTGTCAATCATTCAACACACAATAGACAAACACGCACCGCTGAAACGCATGTCTCGAAAGCAAAAAAAAATTAAAAGGAAGCCATGGATTACTTGGAACATCTACCAATTAATTTGTCTCAAAAACAAGATGCATAGAACTCACTACATTAAGGGTGATGCAGCCATGAAGTGAAAATACAAAAAGTTTTTTTAACAAAATAACGAAAATTAAAACTAATGCCAAAAAGAAGTACTTTGCGAAAGAACTTGAAAAAAATAAATTTAATCCTCGCAAAACGTGGGAATTTCTTCGCTCGTTGATTTCTTCTATTACGTCTAACTCTAATAACAATGTACCCTCGCAGATAATTGTTAATAATTGCAAAATCACTGATAAACAAAAAATCTTAAATGAATTCAATGAGTTTTTCTCGACGATCGGAGAGAAATTGGCTGAGAATTTTGATTCGAACGGCAGTGGATTTGCGCACTTTTTACGCGACAAGGTTAAAATCCTCAATGTACTTTGATCCTCCTAAAATCAATGAAGTGATAAATTTGATTAATTCCCTGAATTTAAGTAAAGCTGTAGGCCATGACAATATTGCTCCTTATTTTTTACGCGTTGCATCAAACATTTTAGCTCCAGCACTCTGCTATTTTTTTGACAATGCCATACAATTTGCTGTATTCCCACAAAATTGTAAAATAGCAAAAATCATTCCCTTATTTAAAGCAGGGAAAAAAGAAGAAGTAAATAATTATCGTCCAATAATCTATACTAACCTGCCTTTCGAAAATATTTGAAAAGTTAATTTATACGCGCTTGGTCTCGTTCTTTCAAAAACATTCTGTCATAGCCGAAACACAATATGGCTTTCAAAATAACAAATCTACTTCTCATGCTATATTAGATGTTCTTACGAACGCCTATGATAACATTGAGAGTAATGATTACACTGCCATAATTTTATTAGATTTTGAAAAAGCTTTCGATACCGTGTGTCATTCCATATTACTGAACAAACTAGAGCACTATGGAATTCGTGGAATTGCTCTAAAGCTGTTAAAATCATTTTTAACTAATCGTTCACAATTCGTTGCCAACCAAAATTTACGCACCAACGACGCAGTTAATAGATTTGGTGTTCTGCAAGGGAGTAATCTTGGCCCCTTTGTTATTCCTTATCTACATCAACAACATTCCCAACACATTGTTCTCTAAACCCAGATTATTTGCCGATGACACGTGCCTTGTGATTCAAGCACCTAACCCATCGTTACTGGAGAATAGCGTATACCGAGAACTAGTAAATGTCTACGAATGGACTAAAGCTAATAAAATAACGGTTAATCCTAAAAAAACGTCAGTTTTAATAATACCACCCAAGGCTACCAGTCCCCCACCTAACATACACCTAGTTTTTATTGGATCCATAATTCCTGTCAATGAGTCGGTTAAATATCTGGGTATCACGATTGATAAAAAATTAAATTTTGAAATCCACATCAAACAATTAAAATCAAAAATTTCTAGATCTATCGGAATAATGACTAAACTTATACACGTTTTACCTGCAAAAGCATTGTGCACGTTATATTACTTCATGATACACTCTCACTTGCTTTATGGCATCGCAATATGGGGTACGACATTCAAATCTTACTTAAAGCGTCTTTCCAGCCTTCAAAATCGTGCCATTAAACAAATTGTCGATTGTCATTGGCAGAGCAACGCTAATCCCTGTTATGCTCAGCTTAACATATTAAAGTTAAATGACCTATATACCCACGAAATTGCTCACAAAATCGTGCCATTAAACAAATTGCCGATTGTCATTGGCAGAGCAACGCTAATTCCTGTTATGCTCAGCTTAACATATTAAAGTTAAATGACCTACATACCCACGAAATTGCTAAACTAATGTTCAAAGATAACCGGCCGTTAGCTCAGTTGCTAAGAGCACGCTATCGGTGCGGAGGTCTGGGTTCGATTCCCGGGCCGGTCAAATCGACACAGTTTCGCCAACGACTCGCCACCGTTGCGACGTTTCTTCGGAGCTGTGTTCCCTAGGCGCTAAGCCGCGGAGATGGGCCCCGCAACTCGTTACACGCTTCGGCGTAATACGGCGAGTATAATGAAGATTTGATTTTGATTTGATGTTCAAATATGCTCATAAAACCACTCCTATTGCATTTTCCTCCTTCTTTACTCCAGTCATTTCAATACACACACGAACAACACGGTTGGCCTCATATAGCAACAACCTGTATTTGCCAAGATACAAAACAAACAAAACGCAAAGAAGTTTCAAATTTCAAGGGGTTAAAATTTGGAACTCTATACCTAATGACCTAAGAAAACTCTCTTTCAATCAGTTTAAAATGAAATACAAGAAAATCTTACTTTCTAACTATTGAAGTTTCGCTCTTACAAAAAATATTTTTTTCTAATCTATTCAGAATTGCATAATATTGGTGACAAATATGTAAATAAAAACCACTCAACACTCACAATAGATTGATGCGATATTAATATAACCACACTTCATTAAATTTTATAAATTAGCCAAGAGATGCAGTAAATTCGTCTAGCACCCTACAAATGACTGAGGTGGCTGCTCGACTCGATGACCGAAAGGTCGCGTTTTAGGCTTGCTCATGGCAAATTAACGCAAACAAAATTATGAAAAAATTTTGAAGATGACACTTTGAAATGTCAAGTAATTACGCTCAGCGTTAAGCGTACGCAGGGGGGCTCGGCTCCAATGCTCACTCCCTTTGGCTTCCTCAGATACGGTACACGCCAAAAACCTTTATCGCTCAGATTCCACAAGAAAAAATTGTACTCGTGGAAAAATTTGTTCACGCCCTCCCCCCTTGAAAACTTCTATGTACGCCCCTGCCTAGCGTATTTGATATTTCGAGGTTAACAAAATTTTCCATTATTATTTCGTGTGTTAGAAATAGCTTATACTGCACCAGCGGTGGTCTTAGACAAAAGAGGGTCTGTGCAATAGTTATATGGGGGGCTTTTGGGATCCAAATTCCAAGACTGCTGCGATGTGTACTAATGCACGTTATAATAGGCATTTCATAGGAAGTTACTAGAGAAGCACCAATCAATCAAGCAAGATCATTTAATGCATGTTCTGTAAAAACATCATTTACTGCCAGTAATTGGTAGGCTATAACAAGCAGTGGCGTAGAGAGAAATTTTAAGAGGGGGCCATAATTTTCACATTTTTTTCAAGCGTAGGCCTACTTTTTTTGACAGAACTAATTTGAAGCTGATTGAGAAACAAAAAAGGGTCTAGGGGGGGCGGCGGGGGCATGCTCCCCCGGAAATTTTTTGGAAATTTACATGCTGTAATGGCTATTTTAGTGCTTTTTGAATAATTTTCAGAAAAATTTTGTTTAAAGTTTTTGACCCTAATTCTGAGTGCTTCGCCAAATACGATGCATTTTGTTCGCACATTTTCGATTATGCGTACTTAAGGCGTAAGGCTTATCGCTATCGAAGAGGTTCGAAATTACGGAAAAATTGTATGCATCAAAAACGTTTTTGAAAATGGCTGGTGAGAGGATGCATACCTCTCATTTTATCCCCCTGGATCCACTCCTAGCCATAAGCCTCAGAAACTATACATATTTCAGTCACTTGGCACCATTAATTTTGTTCTTTTTTACTAAAAGGCGGAGTCAAAAGGGGGGGGGGGGGCATGGCTATGATTAATTCTAATCAACACAAACAGCGGGTTTTAGATTTTAATACTTTACGAACAAGGTATTATTTTTTAACACATAAATGAAAAAGATTTTCACAGGAAGGTTTTTCACCATGCTGCAAGCTATGGGGAGGTTATTAAACCTCCCTATCTCTCCGCAAGGCGGCGCCAGGGAAAAGGATGTTAATCATTTGTTTTTCTATTCTAAAAAAGAAAGCGGTATGCAATAGAGATTTTTTCTCGAAAGAATTATTTTTTGTAACTTGAGAAAACAATGCTCAGTTAGGCCTACCCTTGTCCTCACATCCTTAATTAGAAATTCTATTTGAATAAGGAACTGGGGATGATATATTTTTCCTATGAGCTAGAAGATCGCTTTGTTCTAAAAAATGTTTAATGTACACTGTAGATGAAGCAAGCGATCATCTGCTATGCTAACTGCTTCACTCCAGATCTTAACTAAAGATTTCAAAACTACGCAAGAATCCGTTTTATGGGGTGCGATTGATAGCTGCAGTCTGAGAGCACTCCTGGAGTATGACGACGTCAGCGATGAAAGCCATGTTTACATCAAAGATTATACCTGCAACTGCAATAAGTAGGCCCACAGCGTGGGGTAGTCAGTGGTATCACCGCAGTTGCACACGTGCAGAAAAGCGGTGAGATTAAAAGCGAGCGATTTTTGGCTACTTCCCGGAGAAATCAGAACGCAGTTTTTAAAAAAAGTATGCCTTATTAACACTTGAGCAATTAGCAGTTTCAATGTAGCAGAAGCATAAAAAGCTTTTGAATTACTTATAAGCTATGGCGCAACAATGGAATTAAATCACTTATTCTTCAATTTAAACCGATAGGCCTGACCTGACTAAAACCTCAGAACCAGTCATTCGAGGAAAAAAATTGTCCCTCCCCTTTTTTTATGGCAAGCTGCACCAGTGTATGACATCATAATAAAAAGGCAAAACATTTTGTTATTCGACAAATCCCAATAAAATAAGGGCATTGCGTAGAAGGTGCGGTAGCAAATTCTCCTTTTAGCCACTAGCCAGAAGCAGAGATGGGCATTTATTGAGATAATTTATCGGCATTAATTTTTTACCGATTATTGTCGTTACCGCTCAAAATATTTTTGATTTATCGATTACCGATATTGCTTTCGTAATATATTTTGTTATCGCCGATGAATTATCGCGATAAACGATTGTTTATGCATGCAGTGTGTATAGTAGCGAGTTGGCGCTATGGAAAAACGCACGGTGTTCGTAAAGTCTTGTTGCAATTTAACAAAATCTCTTTTTGTTTTGTTTGATGCCGCGCAAAGTCTGTGGACTGCTCTCTTTTCCTAAAAAATCTAGAAACATATTTTTGCAATTTCATCAACAAAAAGAATTTACCGCAACGGTTATCGGAAAAATTTATGGACGATACTTTATCGATTACCAATACCGCTTTAAGAAATTGAGATTTATGCAAATGTGTGAGTGAGTAGTCATGCAGCGAAAAGCTCAAAAAATTAAAAGTGTGGATAACCCAGCGAGAATAAATGAACAAAAAATTGCAGACAGCCAACAGATTGCAAACGTTTAAAAAAATCCTAGCTGTGTGATAAAAAAACTAGCATTGATGACACAAGTTTTTTTTTACCCAATCCTGTAAGTTATCTTTAATGCCAGTCATGAGAAGGGTTAGTGATGAGTGTTGTAGTGAGTGTTCTGATAATGATGTTGCAAGAAGTATGAGTGTTGAAACTTGAAAGCGATAAATGAACGGGAGAAGGTTGTTAAGCATCTCGGAATCGACGAGGTCAGACAATGCGTCGGCCAAATCTTGTGACCACGATATCTGCTGGTTTTTCGTCGGGATGAGAGTAGCTGGTTGATTGGGGAGGGGTAGGAACTCGACGAGGGGTAAGGCTTCGGTGTGAAGGCAGAGGAACTGGAGCGGAATCTTCGAGAAAATCGCTAATCTTCTCCTCTGGATTGTCATAACGTTGGTCCAGGTTTGCGAAATAACAAGGGTGGTTGTGTCGGACTCGAAGCAAGGCGCAAGAAGATGGGCAGCTTTAAGTCGATCGATTGAAACGTTATCGACCCTTGATTGTACATCAACATTGAAATGTTTTTTACGTTTTCGGAGCACCTGATACAAACCATCCTAAGCCGGAGCTAAAGGGGGTTTACTTGAAGGCTTTCTGATAAAAACATGGGTACAAGTTTGCAAGGCGTCATCAAGATAGGCTTGTCTGGAAGACGGATGATGCGGTTCTGTCGACCTCAGTGTGTGCAGATACTGAATGAGATGTTGCCGACATTCACTGAATGAGTGTGTGGGCTCATCCTCATTTGACAGGAGTTGACCAGGAATTCTCAGTGGCTTGCCAATTGTGATTTCGCTAGTTGAGAAACCCAAATCTTGTTTGACTGATGCTCGTATACCTAACAAGACAAGGCCGTGGTTACTATACCAACGAGTAGGGTTTTCTTGAGTTCTCATTGCGGTTTTAAGAGTTCGGTGCACTCTTTCTATCAAACCATTTGAAGAAGGGTGATAACTGGTCGTGTGTAGCAGCTTTGCTCCTAAAAATTCAGCAAGTTCCAGCCATTATGTGCTGGTGAATTGACCACTGCGATCGGTAGTGATGATGTTGGGTGCACCGAAGCGGGCAACCCAGTGCAGCATGAAGTTGTCTGCGCATGCTTTAGCAGTAATGTCTCTGAGCGGCATGACTTCAAAATGTCAAGTTACTCTGCAGATAACTGTAAGTAAATAAGAATGACCCTCGCTAGGCGGAAGTGGGCCAACTAGATCGAGATGCACGAGTGAAAAACGTTTGTCAGTTCAGTTCAGTTTATTATTTCAGCGCACGAAAAAAAGGCACACTGAGGATAACAGCGAAAGAGCAGAGCTCACCAAGTCTACAGCTACCACAATAGTGACAAATAAAATTGGCGTTTGCATAGATAACTGCACACTGACACAAAAAAGCAAAAAAAAAGTTGGTGAAAGGAAACACACTTTGTACAAATTATATACAGTTATATACACTCTTTTCTAACCATACTGTGGTCCAGCCGGTTACTATATTCGGAGCAAATAAGTTTTTTTATTCATCTAAGAGACTGCAAAACAACAAACTTCGAAATCAATTCACAGATTAAAAAGCACTACATATTCTTCTTTGGCCGTGGGGTGCAGCAAAGCAGCAGAGCTCATCGTAACAAAAGCTGAGCCCACATGACCTCAAGACAATTCAATTATGCTAGCCTTTACTTGAAAATTGAAATCTACGCATACACGCACACACATCGGCAAGAATACAATATCAACAATCGCGGAGAGAATATTCTTTTTATAATCATAAAATACCTTAGGCCTACACAAAACTAAAAATTAATTGCTTTCATTTACTTGTAATAGTTAAGTAAAATCTTTTTATACTCCTTTTTAAAACGATAGAACGAATATGACTTTATTTCTGGAGGAATCATATTCCATAACTGAACGCCATAAAACTTTATGGAGTTCTTACCGCTGTTTGAATTTACGAAATTAAGAAAGTAATTTTGGTTTGATTTGCTTCTTGTATTATAATTATGAGCTTCTGCAATTGGTACAAAGTATGAATCAAAAATTGCAGGGAGGGCTTTTACATGATAGGTGTACATAAATTTGCTTAATTCAAATTTATATATATCTGAAATTTTTAATATCTGAAACTTGTGGAATAACTTGATGTTATCAATATGGTCCTTCCATGTAGACTTATTTATTATTTTTAGAACTTTATTTTGAAGAGTTTGTAGAGGTCTAATCGCACTTTTTGTTGCGCTACCCCAACCTAGAATACCGTATAAAATATGAGAAAAGAAAAAACTGTAATATAAAGCTACAAGGTTTGCGTTATCTAGATATTTTCTCATTTTAGCAATTATCCCAACACTTTGAGATAACTTTTTTGTAAATATTCAATATGTGGTTTCCAACTTAAGTTTTCATCTCATAAAACCCCGAGATATTTTGTAGCGAAACATCTGTCAATTTTAATTCCTCTTACATTTACTTTGAAATCATCAGTCTTAACGGTTCTCATGCCGAAGGGTTTTATAAGTAGGTATTTCGTTTATGAGTAATTTAACAATAGTTTTTTGCATTTAACCAGCTTTCAACTTTGCTTAGCTCCTTGTTTACACTTTTGTTCAGATCATTTAGCTCCATTCCACTTAGCATCAAAGCGGTGTCATCGGCATACCACCGAGTTTCAAATTTTGAGGCACTGGGTAGATCATTGATGTAAATTGAAAATAATAATGGTCCTAAAATGGACCCCTGTGGTACACCACAGGTTATTTTAAGTTCTGTAGAATACGTCCTGTTTAAATTAACTATTTGCTTCCTGTTGCTTAAATAGTTTTCAATTAATTTTAAAGAGTTGCCCCTGATGCCATATTTTTCTAATTTGTCAAGAAGAATACTGTGATTCACCGTGTCAAACGCTTTTGACAGATCTAATAATATTAAGCATGAGGTGTGATGATTGTCACGCAAATTTTGAAGTTTGTTTATTACATCAGAAATGACGTGGCTAGTCGAGTGTTTTGCTCTAAAACCAAATTGTTGTTTTGCTAAAATGTTGTGAGTGATAAAGTAATTATTCAATCGATGATAGATAATTTTTTCAAATACTTTCAAGAAAGGTGAGAGAATAGAAATAGGGCTATAGTTTGTACTTTCGTAGCTGTAGCCACTTTTGTGTAGTGGTGTAACTTTAGCAATTTTAAGTTTTGATGGAAAGACACCTTTCGAAATACATTTATTAAATATCTTAGATAACAATAATAAAGTACATTCGGCAGTCATTTTTAAAAACTTAATCGGAGTATTTTCAATTCCAACGGCCTTTTTTTCATTTAATTTCATCAATTCTAGATAAACTTCTTTTTCGGTGCAAGGTTTGCAGAAAAATGATTTTGGTAATGATTCGATATAGCTGTGCATATTGGTGCTCTCGGATGAATTGTTGGTACTTATCTTTGATGCCATATTCGAACCAATACTCACAAAAAAGCTATTCAGTTCGTCGCATACTTCTTTCTCGTCTGTAAGAAGAGCATTCTCATCTGTTATTAGTTTCATTATTGAGTGCTTTCGTTTACCATTTCGCTGCAAAATTTGGTTGATTAATTGCCATTGTTTTGATAAATTTTGTTTATTCATTTTTATCATCGCATAATAATAATTTTGTTTGGCAGTTCTTTTCACACTTGTCAGAACATTCGAATATTTTTTGTAAGTTTCAATTAAGGTCGAATCATTTTTCTTGTAACACAGATTAAACATGGCATTTTTCTTTTGAATCGATCTTAAAATACCTTATTTATCCATGGCTTATTGCTCAATTGGAGTTCCTTTCTCGTTTGAGTTCGAAGCGGAGCATGAGCATTTACTGCTTTAGAGAAATCGTGCAGAAATTCGTCGAAGATAGTATCTGCATTACAATTACCACCAATCACGAAACAGTTATTATTCTGAGATACTAAGTTGTTTATGTCATCCAAAAAGTTTTCTCTATCAAAATGTTTCATATCGCGAATTAACTTTTTGTTATGTCTAGTAAGTGATTTAAATCCTAAACAACAGAACGTTGGTAAATGATCAGATTTATCGAACCTAAGAATTCCTCTATTTGTTATTTGATTTGTCATGTTTGAATACATGTGATCTAGTAAGGTTGCACTGGTTTCGGTGATACGAGTGGGTTTATTGATTAGGCTATTGCAACCTTCAGTATAAATAGCACTTAGATAATTGCAAATTTTTGAATTGCTTTCTAGTTTAAACAGATCTATGTTAAAATCACCACTTATTATATACTCTAGTTTAGAATGATTTAATTTATTTAAAGTCTCCGTAAACTTATCTTGAAATGCGGTAAAATCACTGCTTGGATGTCTATAAACTAATCCAATAACAATTGCTTTTCGATTTGTTACATTAATTTCAATAAATATGTTTTCAGAGTCATCAGTTTTAAATTCTAGATCCTCTCTTCTAGTGTACTTTAGTGTGTTTAATACATAAATAGCAGCACCTCCAGCGTTAGTGCTTGAGTTTGAGAAAATGAAATTGTAGTGAGGAAGTTTGGAACAATTAGTTTTTATTTTTTCATCATTTAATTTTGTTTCGGAGATTGCTAAAATGTCTGGATAATTATGTAACTCAACCATTAATTCTTCCAATGTTTGCTTGTGTTTTGGTAATGACCTTACATTGAAATGCAAGATGGAAAGACCATGTTGTTTTTTCGAATTAGACAAACAATTTCTAAGCCATTCTACGCTACGATAATTGGAGTCTGTTTTGATCAACTCGTCCAAGCTTGATTCATTATTAAGAATATTGAGCTGTTTAAACAATTTTTTTTTATGAATATGAAATATTTTTTTCAGCTCGGCATTGCAAATCGTCTGAAAAGGAAAAATGTCAACCAGACACGCTTGACACACGTAATACTCAGGAGATTTTCGACAATATAGATTTTGTGGTGACGTTAATTTAACGCAGCGAATATGTTGCCATTCTTGACAATTTGTGCACTGTATTTCAGATTTATCGCCATAACTTCGTTTTTTACAAATATTGCAATGAACGCTTGATATCGACATAGCCATGGTTCTTATTGATAATAATCAAGTATAAGTACTTTATATCGCAAGAGTTATTAAGAATTACAACTTCACCAGAAGTTTTTAAAAAGCTCGCTAGATTGTTCAAAACTCCAGAATGACTCGACAGTTTAATTTTTTCGGCATTCAAAACGAAAAAAAAAAAACAATATCTTAAATAATTTCGAGGTCGAATGAACGCGCTTGTTGCAAATACTACGTTGGGTGCATTTTTGGAGCTTATTGCAAATCTTAATACAATGCATCAAAGCACCTTTGAAGATCATAAGAAAGTCTACAATAAAAATAAAATAATCCAAACGATAAAGAGACTTAAAAAGTACTTTAATATAATTAAATTTAGCTTCCATTCTTAAAGTGCACCAATTTCAATTCAGCGAACCCTGGACCTGGGTGAACCTACCAGTCGGCCCAAATCATTTAAGGACAGGATTTTTATAGCTTTGGTTGCTTCATTTTTACGCTGAAAGATTTGTCCCTGGAAAGTCCATAGGAATCCAAATTTTAAATCTAATTTTACCTTCATTGCTTCGTTCAGGAGATATTTTCTGCGCTCAGTAGATTTTCTCTGATGGCTAAATTAGGAGGAACACAAGATGATTTGGCTGTCAGTTTGTCTTTGATTTTCCATCTTTTGCTGTACAGTTCGTTTCGTTTGTCTCGATTTGAGAATCTAACAATTATGGGAGGATATTGGTTTCGCTTGTCAGCTGAGGCAAAACGTTGCAGAGGGGTGACGTTATGCCGCTGGACTTTTGCTCTTTGGCAAGATATGCAAGTCTTGACCCAGTTCTTGATATCCTTACGCATGCCTGGCCAAACGAAACGTTGTGAAATCAATTTTAAGGAGGCCTTAATCCCAGGATGAGCTAGGCCATGCAAAAGGTCAAATATTTTCTGGCGATGTGACTGGGGTACTAAAGGTCGAAGCAATTCCGGTGGAAAGGTCTATCAGAAGGGTTTTACTGGAAGAGGGTAAGTTCTGAGTCGATATTTCCAAAGAGTTATCGGAATTTTGAAGATGCATCAGTAATGAATTGGATTCTTGGGCTTCCGCTAGCTCAACATAGTTCAAAGGAGGTTGTTTTTGAAAGATAACATGTACACATGGCTCAACAGGGCGGCTGAGGAAATCTGCTGCCACGTTCTGGTCGCCTTGGATGTAACGAATGTCAGATGTGTAATTGGAGATGCAATTCATGTGACGTCTTTGACGTGCTGCGGCGTTTCCAATGCTAGATGTGAACATAAAAGTCAAAGGTTTATGATCCGTGAGAATGGTGAAAGATCGTCCGTCCAAGAAGTGTTTGAAGTGCCTTACTGCAAGGTATATGGCAAGCAATTCTCTGTCGAATGCAGACCATTTTTGCTGTGTAGAAGAAAGATTTTTAGAAAAGAAAGCAATAGGACGAGTGACACCCTCAACTGTTTGTTGGATGACTGCTCCAATTTCTGAGTCAGATGCGTCTGTGATTAGTTGTGTGGGTGCGTTAAGGACAGGGAAAGCCAGCATAGTAGCCTCCGCGAGCTTTTGTTTTATGACGCAGAAAGATTCGTTGGCGAGTTCAGTCCACTCAATTGGTTTGCGGCTCACTTTGTTGGGTGAGAGTAATGTATGAAGCGGGCCATAGCTTCCGCTGCACCGGGAAGAAACCTTCTGTAAAAATTAACTATTCCGGGGAATCAGCGAAGTCCTTTCATGGTGGAGGGCTTCATGAAGTTGCGAACTGCCTCAACTTTGCTTTCCAAAGGAGCGACACCGTTCTCGCTCACATGGTGTCCTAAAAAGGTTATCTCACCTGCTGCAAAGATACATTTTTCTTTGTTGAGGACTACGCCATAGTAACCCAACCGTTCAAAGACAAGAGCAAGATGTTTGTGGTGCTCTTCTTTGTCTTTCGAGAAGATGAGGATGTCGTCGATGTAACAAAAGACAAAGTCAAGACCTCGGAGTACTTCGTTCATGAACCTTGCCATGCATGCTTGAGAATTTTTCATCCCCATAGCCAACCGTTTGTAAGCGAGCAGGCCTATGTGCGTACACATCGCAGTTTTGTGCACACTGGACGGAGCTAATTCTAGCTGGTAATAGAACTTGTACAGATCGAGACTAGAGAAAACGCGGCTGCCGGCTATTTCATCCACGAATTCGGTAAGAAATGGAATGGGATACTTGTCAGGATTAGTCTGCTTGTTCAACAGACTGAAGTCCCCAGTTACTCGGTATTCACCATTTTTCTTGGACACGAGGTGTACCAAGCTCGTGTAATCACTGTCAGACGGCTCCAAAACGCCTAGATTGAGCAGTTTGTTTATTTCTCGCTTAAGAATTACAATCTTCTCCGGTGATAGTCTTCGCTCCCGAGAAGCTACTGGGGGTCCCACAGTCTCGATATGATGTTATGTTTTGTGCTTATGTGGATAGCGAAAGTTGGTCAGGTCAAAAAGAGATGAGTGAGAAATCAAAAGTTCTTCAATAGACGAGGGGACAGAGAGATTTTCGAGGGAATCTTTCGTAGGGACTGAATCAACAGGCAGAAGAGGGTCCTCTTTCTTACGTTGGTTGCAAGAGTCAAGTTTAATGTCGTCCATTTTCGTTTCTTGCTCTGTGCTAGCTAGCTTGAGCAGGCATCCCTTTAAGGGGTATATTGTAAGGCCGTAGTGTCGAAGGAAATCCATACCTATAATAGGGTGTCGGATGCTAGCTTTTCTGAATTGCCAAGGCAAGGATTTTCCTGCTCCAAGAAAGACTGTCAAGGGACAGTTTCAAAAAGGTTTACCTCTGATTCGTTAGCAGCAAGCATTTTCCCTGTTGCCTAAACGGGGTCGGAAGATTGGTCACACGGTAGCAAACTTTTACTGCTGCCAGTATCAATTAAAAAATTTATGGAAGTTAGTGGGTCTTTGATGAAAAGAGGAGAAAAAAATGATTCAAATTTGTCAAAAAGGGATCCGGTAGTAGGTAGACTCCTATTTGAATACTGATGTGCTTCCTGCGAGTGGTTCGAGTTTGGTGTCCATGAACAGGGAGGTTGACACTTCCTCGTGTCCTGACCGAACTTAGTGTGATACAAACACTACCCTCGTGATAAAGGGACGGAGTTGGATGGGAAGCAAAAGCATTGCGAGTTCGGAAAGAGCTATTGATAGGTTGTTGAGAATTAATAGGCAAACGAGAAAAGGTGTTAGAAGTGTGTGAAGGTGAAGTGTACTGTGTGTAGCAAACATATTTTGATGAGGCCAGTAAATGTTAAGAACAGTTAATTAGCTAATCTGGCGCTAAAAACACTGATAAAAAACCAACGTTTCGACAGCATAAACTTCCTGCCTTCGATCAGAATACAAAAAAGCAATAAAGACGAGTCAGCACTTTAAATACAGCAAAGTCACGTGTTTAAAACAAAAAGAAAGTCCTGTGATTAAATTTAAATGCACCAATTGAAACATCAAAACCAAGTAGATCAGCAGGACATCGCTGCGTCAAAGCAATGCCAGAAACCAAATTAATTAACAACGCAACTATGAAGCTTCTCATGCAGAACTGGAACGAACAATTGGAGCGAACAAATTTTGATATACATGAAGAAACGCCACAGAATCTCTGTCATTCAAACAATTATTTTGCGAGTTAATAAAAAAAAAAACAAAAAAAAAAATGTGACTTTGCTGTATTTAAAGTGCTGACTCGTCTTTATTGCTTTTTTGTACTCTGATCGAAAGCAGGTAGTTTATGCTGTCGAAACGTTGGTTTTTTATCAGTGTTTTTAGCGCCAGATTAGTAAATTAACTGTTCTGTACTGTGTGTAGTTTGTTCTTCGTGTGGGCCAGGAGTGCTGAAAACGGTGTTGTGTGTCCTGAGTTTGAGCCACAGTAAGCTGATTGAGGGATTCTACTAAAGCGTCTGTTTTCCCATGCAGAGTCAGATCAGCTGTTTCTGGCTGGGTTCGATGCCTAAAACTTTGACCTTGGGTAGCGCTTGAGTCTTCAGCTAAGACACGGTCGGCTCATTTAGCTAGCTCATCAAGGCTTTCAGCGTGACTCGCCACAACTATTTTCCGGACATTCGGGGGAGCTTGTCCATAAACAATTTTCGCAAAAGTTCTGGTGCATCACGAATCCCCAATAATTCTCTCATATTCGCTAAGCGCTTGGTCGGCTGACGATCCCCTAATGCAGTTCTGCGTAAGAGCTCATCTATCTGTTTACTTTGAAGAATATAGTATGCTCGCATCAACGCTTCTTTAAGTTGAAAACAAGAGAATTCCTCATTTAAATCTTGTAGTACATGGCGGACCTTTTGTAAATGCTGGAGATCCAGCGAGCCTAGGGTTAATTCGTAACGATTGTTGCAGCAACCCTGAGTCCAAACTCCTCGCTACCCAAAGACCCAGGTTCGCTTCTGGATTCCACTCGAATAAGTTAGACAAGAACCAAAGAACACTTAATTCGCCGTATTTCAATGCTTGCCTCCACCGATTGCTTCCACACCACAGACAGCAAGTTGAAGCAGAAACACAGTATATTACTCGACACGTTGCAAAGGGGAGTCAGCTAACTGTACACAGGCTTGACCAATTCACACAGTAAAAACACATTCTTGGCCAACTGACTAAAAAAAGACCTGTCCAGCTGACAAGGCCTGTACACAAAACCTTAAATACAACTTACGAATCACTGAACAAGAAACATGAATTAACGAAACGTTGAAAACCAAAAGCTGTACAGTTAACAACCCCCATCTACTAAACGCACTCACTACAATTACTAATTAATTTCTTAACTCTCCAACTTCACGCACGTGGTAAAATTGCTCAATCTGCCAATCACGAGTTCTGCGGTAAACAAAGAACCCCAAAAATGGAAAAAATGAATAGTCTAAAAAGCAGTCAGTCGCACTAAGTCATTGTAAAAGAAAAAAGAGGCAAAAAATCGATCACACGTTAACATGGCCGGCCCAAAATTGTGGTACCGTAATATTACATATGCAGAAAACAATTTTCCAAGCTTTAAGTGAGCCGTTTCAAATACGCCACCATCAAACGCATCAACATACAGAACATGCTGATAATCCTATCAAGTGTCTCCTGTAACAAAATTTGGGCGGAGCACCTGACGTTGGTTGCAGGCCAAACAACCAAAGCAGAAATCATAACGTAACAACACAACGCGGTAAAGCAGACACGACATGGAAACACAAGCTCAGGTACTTCTACACAATTCTAACCCAACGGGCTGTAACACGAATATCACTAAACGTCACACTCCAGAACACAAATCTTTGTTAGTCTCGCACAAATTCTTTGCCGTTTGCAGTACGAACCATTACGCGTCGACAAAGCTGGTCACGGTCGGGCATAACCGCCGTAACAATATCTCTAGGCCAAACACAACGAGGTACATTATCATTCTTTAACAGCACAAGCGTGTTCGGTCGAATGTTCTCTTGTGGTATCAACCACTTGCGGCGCTTCCGCAGCATTGTTAGATATTCTGGCCGCCAACGTTGCCAGAACAAGTCAGCCTGTCGCTGGCTGGTTCGATACGCAGCACGCAAACCGTCAGAGTTCACAAAAACGTCCATGGGTAAGTCAGGTTCCAAGCAGCCATTGAGCAAAGTCATTGGCGACAACGCTCTAAAATCGTCAGTGTCAGCACTGACCCTGGTCAGAGGTCTGCAGTTCAACATGTATTCAATTTCCTTTACCAAAGTCAAAAGTCCTTCATCAGTGAGTGTGCGAAAATGTAAATCAGCCATCACCGCAGCCATAGCTTTGCGCACTAATCGCAGAACAGCTTCCCAAACACCCCCTTGGTGAATGGCCAAAGGAGGCGAGTGCCTGAATTCGATTCCTTGAGGAGACAGCTCCCGACACACTTCCTGTCTCTTTATTCGCTCCAGACCACGCTTCATTTCCGATTCGGCTCCCAGGAAGTTTGAGCAGTTGTCAGAATATATAATTTTGGTGGAGGAGCCTCTAACAGACAGAAATCTTCTGAAAGCCATGAGGAAGGATCCGGTCGTCAGGTCATACGCAACTTCTAGGTGTGAAGCGCGGGATGCCATACAGGTGAACAGACAAACGTAAAGCTTCAACGTGTTACGTTGGCATCTGGTGGCGATAGGTCCCAAGAAGTCGACTCCAGTCGCAGTAAACAAACGTTTCCCTGGCTTGAGCCGTACAGAAGGCTGGCAGAGGGCTCATAATCTGCGATCGAGGGCTAGCACGGCGATTGCGGCAAGCCTTGCAATTCCTTTTGATCAAAGACTTGACCGTCCTCCCTTGACCAACGACGTAAAACCTTTCCCGAAGCTCGTTTATGACATAAGGAGCAGCGTTGTGGCCGCTCTTCTGATGAACGTGGAGCACAATCAGATTGATCACGTTGCTTCCTTTTGGCAACACAATGGAATGTTTCATATCATAGAGCTCATTGGAGCGCTAAAGTTGGCCTCCTAATCGAATGAAACCATTCTCGACAAAGGGACAGTATCTAATCAATGATTGCAATTCTTTCTTCAGCGAGGATCCACATTTCCCAGAAGCCACGTCATGATAAAAAAATGATTTCAGTGCCTCTACCAGCCCAGGAAACTCCTGTCACTGAGCTAACGAAACCAGAGCCAAAAGCGCAGAATCAAACTCACATGCGCCGATGTAATCACTATCCGATGTATTATTTTCCCTTCCAACTACTTGGTCACGGAGGTTCTTGCGTAGCCGCAAGAACCATGCTGCCACGCGAACAACGCGACGTAGATCACTGAAACTCTCCATCAATCTCTTCAATGCTCCTTGCTTCACGTCCAACTCAGGTGAATTTGCGCATGCCGTCGCTACACAACCGCTCTCAGAGGAGTCATTTGGGATATCGCAGTCAGGCATACAACCTACAGTTGTCCAAGTCTCTTCGGGAGTGAGGAGAAACGATGGCCCCTGAATCCACTCCTCTGCCTTGTTCACTTGGGTCGGTGAGGCGCCACGAGAAAACACATCGGCCGGATTGTTCTCAGTGTCAATCCAGCGCCATTGATCAACTGATGGGAGCTCACAAATTAACTTCATGCGATTTGTTTCAAAAATCGGACGTCGCTTGGACGTATTTTGCAAAAACTCAGCACAGTGGTCGAATCCGACCAATACACAATCTTATGGAAGCAAACGTCAAGCTTACGTTGCACAAATTTAGATAATCTAACTGCGATTACAGCGGTAATAAGCTCCAAGCGCGGAGTCGACAACGGTTTTGCTATTACAAAAACCAAACAACTGAAGATAAATGACTTTTTCGCTAGGAAGTACTGTAATACAGCACAATGAACACATATGTTTTCGTTTGTGCGGTACTTGACGCTGATTTCATGTTGTATGATATTATTAGTGACGTAAATATTTTTTTTGCCTTTATTTTTTTTAAAAAAACGTGTTTCTAAAAATAGCTAAAAAAATATATAGCTAAAAAAAAACTTGTAAAAAAAAAAATTTGTGTAGCTAAAAAAAAACTTCGAAAAACACATAGCTAAAAAAATCTTGTTTTTTTTTAAAACGAACTTGTTTTTGAAAACAAATTCGAGTCCGATTCTAAACTAAATATGAGTATTGGCCGCCATGATGTGTATTGTTAAGTCTTGTCGTGATGGATCTAATGGAGAGTACAAGGAGCGACCTTTCCGCCCCCTAAATCCAATATGGATTGCATGCTTGTTGTTACCGATTACCAGAAATGTGTTGCCAGTTTTAATTTCACAATGCAAAGAATAAGAAATAATAAAGAACAATCGCAATAGATGCCGGTAGATTAAAAAAATTATGGATAAACGAAGGTCGATAGTACACATCAATGCACTGTATTTTCCCGTTCATATAATGAGTGTCTGTAGTTTTTGTAGAGAAGATAGGCTCCGGCCTAGTTTACATTTGTTGTTTTTGACCCTGACCCTAACTCTTCCATAGCCCAAGCAAACTAAGTAGGTCAAATGAAGGTCTAAACCCTAATTTAAATTGATTTAACATTCAATAGCACAACGTTGTGGTTGGGTTATATTTTTGGGAAACTCAAAATTTAGTACGGCAGAACAGTGCAAATCGCAAAATAGGCCCAGATGGTAAGCTTTAAGCTAAATACGCACTTCTCCACAAACTATAATGAAGCAATATCACTATAAGACCTACAGTCATGTTCTATGTATTAACACCACTTGATGCTGCTTGCTAAGCTTGATATTAAAAACAAACTTGTTCTAATTTTTTAAGAAGGAATGAATAAAAAAAACAAAAAAAACGAGGTAAAAAAAAAACAAGTGCAAAAAAAAAACCGTTTTTTACATCACTAGATATTATGCGGTAAAGCTGACTAAATAACGCAACACTATTGAATTAAAGGGTACTTTCGGAATCTAACTAAGTAGGTCAAATGAAGTATAGTGATTTGATAGTGATTTATAGTGATTTGTCTACATCGGCAGTTCGCGTATATCGGCACTTTTTTGCAATCCCCCTGAGGCGCTGATATTGGCAAATTCTACAGTAATAACGAAACAAAGGAGAAAAGAGTAGTTTCCGTTCTAGTTTATGTCATTGGTGCGACGCACGTGGCGTGAAACATGGAAGGCCAAAGAATATGCCCTCCTCCATTTACGCGCGGGACGTCGTAGTAACTCCTTGCCTGCCCTTAGTTGTGGCGAACGCGTGTTTATTCAAAACCAGACGGGCAACTACCCACTTACATGGGATAAAGTTGGCACCATTATGGAAGTCTTAACTTTTGATCGTTGTGTTGTTCCAGTTTGTGGATCTGGACGCCTTACCACTCCCAATAGGCGTTTCCTCCGTATTATCCGACGTACCCAGCTCGATCGTCATACCCCAACGCATGTGAAAAGCCTACTCCTAACATGCCACCCCCTTCACCCAACACCGCTACTGGTCCCAGCCTTACCCCACCTGCCACCAAGGCAAAAAACACATTTCTACATGTTTTTCTTAATTCACTTCTTGCTTTCGTTAGTTTCTTTCTTTTATGCTCAATGTTGCATGGCTCTTAATTTGGTCCCACAAAGTGGGCCAACTAACCTAGCTCTTGTTTTAGAGTGATTTTAAGAAGTTAGAGGGAATTATAGCTATCACTCAAAGAGGTATTATGGGTAAAAAAGCATCCTTGGGCAGAGCTCAGCGGACAAAAATTGTTGTGCCGCATGCACACTTGATGCGGAAACGGCAGTAACAAAAAATCAGTCGCGGAAAACGGGAAGCGGAACGGCTGGTAGGCCTAACAATTTTTGACCGCTGAGCAATGCTCAAGGATGCTTTTTTACCCATATATCAGAGAGATTTTATTATATACCTCTCTGAATGATAGCTTTAATTCCTTCGAACCTCTTCTTTAAATCAATCTAAAACAAGAGCTAAAATAGTTAGACCAAATGAAGAGTCATGCAACATTGAGCAAAATAAAAAAAAGCTAACTAAAGCAAGAAGTGAATTAAGAACACATTTGAGAAAAACATGTAAAAATGTGTTTTTTGCCTGGGTGGCTCTAAACTTTTGGTAATGACTGTATAATCAAAGTTCTGCGTTTAGCGACCTTGTCCGAAGTTCTTACCCCGCACCCTCTGTGGAATTGGCATCAGACCAGAGTTTTCCTGCGGACACCGATGAACCTTCGCAGTCCTCACCCACCAGAAATAGAAATTCCCGCAGAAAACCCTTCTTTAAGACGATCGACTTGTACTGGTCGCCCTGCTCTAGAACCAATTCCTACAAGCGGTCTTTGGATCCCAAAAGGCTCAATATTTTCTTTGGGGGGCAATAAACTGGGGGGATAGGGTGTAGAACTATGCCTAGAGTTTGTACCATCTTTTATCATAATTATGACATCACTATTGTTGCTTTCTTGCTATGTTCTGTTGTTGCAATGCGTATTCAGATGAGCTCAGCGGCTAAGCGTAACCTGCTTTATCAGTTAAACATGTGACCGCGTAGTTTTGCTAGTTTATTGCAGAGTCGATTCAATCATTTTCGGGAATTATATTTATGCTTCAAAAATTGGTGATATTTCTTCATTAATGTATATATATGGTGAGCCAGAACGGCTGAATGACTTCATCCTTCAGATGAAAATAATTAGGCAGTGTACCGCAGCTTTAAGGCCACAAATTGGTGGCTCTTTTCCATAGTTTTCTAACCATTCACAGCGAGAGCTATTTCTTTCTTTTGTCCACAACAAATGCAAATTAACGCTTCAGCTCCATCAAAATGCTTTAGCTTCTGCTCTCCGACTCCCCAGCCTGTTGGCAGGTACTAGAAAACGAAAAAAAAAGGTTTACGCGAGCGGAGTCTGATCCATCATTTTGATGGCACCCTATTCATAACATTTAACTGCGTAATAATGTGATCACGCCCATCTTTGGCTACCGGCACATAAACAAAAATAGCAACACGATCGCAATAAGACCTAGTCCTTGAACTTCAAATACATCAAGAAATCAACACAAAGAGACTCATGATTTATTGATCTCAGCAAAACTGGCAGTTAACATTATTCAACCTTGCTTCGCTTAGAAGCTTGACTGATGTTGTCAGCCCTATTCCTCTTCACGGCAGGATGCAGTACTCCGTCCGAACTCCGCCTCAAATAAGGCACCAAAGATGAAAGAAGAGTGGGCCATGTGAAAAGGGCGTTGAAACGTGAGCGGAAAATCTTGTACTTGTACGTAGACTGAAAGCAATAAAGAATCAGCAAAGTTATACAAACTAACACGCTTACACGGCTAATACCTTTTCAAAATGAAAAGAAAACAATCAACAGGGGTCTTGTCGGCCTCAATGCCAATAGCAGTATGGCATTAACCTATCCCTAAAGTAGGCTCGGCAGCAAGGACATCCTCATCACCATCCAATTATAATCAGGGTGTTTCCTCGTGCCCGAGGGTTGTCGGACTGCACCTCATTCCCTTATCGATCACTCTCACTCCCTCTCTCGATCTTGTCCGACCAGCACCCTCCCTTCCCCTTTATCCCAATTATCTTTACATTCTCATCAACGTGTCTCCACCATGTCTGTTTTGGCTTTCCTCGCTGCCCACTTACTTCTAGCAGGGACGAGCATTTATTGAGATAATTTATCGGCGATAAATTATTACCGATTATCGTTATCGCGTAGTTTTAATTTATAGATCACCGATATCGCTTTTGTGATTGCCGATACATTACCGCGATGAAGGATTCTTTATGCACACAGTGCTCAAAGTTAGCGAGTTGGCACGATAAAAAAAAATACAGTGTCCACAAACTCTTTGCTACAATGAAAAAAAATCCCTCTTTGTTTTATTTATCATTTAAATGCCAAGGCGGAGTGCACGAACTGCTCTCTTTTCTTGAAAAATCTAGAAAAACATTTTTGCGATTTGACTTACAATAAAAAACTTTGCAAAACACATTTGAAATTTACCGCAACATTTATCGGCAATAATTTACCGATTATCGGTATCGCCCAGGGCTTTTTGAAATTATCGATTATCGTTACCTTGTTAGTTCATAGAAATGCTTATCGTGCCCATCACTGACTTCACACATCAATGCCTTCTATAGAACGCTATCATCATCGTTAATATTAAGTTGAGTTACATTTTTTATTTTCATAAATGCATTTGCTACTTAGGTGAGTTACCTTTGATACCATTAGGGGTAACCCCATTGCCACTTTTCGGTAACTATAGGTGTGAGTGACATTAACTACTTTTGAATGAGTAATTATTAATCCATAGGGTTAACTTTAAATACTTTATGAGTAACACTTCATAGCCAACTAATGGGTATTGAATGTTATCCATATTACGATGTCGGAATGAAAAAAAAAAAAAAAAAAAATAGCAGCCTAGAAATGTATTTTTTTGCATCTAATTTGACCTCCAATAGCAGTGTTGAAGTAAGGCCAAGGACCTTAAGGTCGAGGCCAAGGCCAAGGACTTCAAAATTTTTTCAGGGCCAAGGCCAATGTAACGATATAACTGTTTATCATGTTTTGTTTAAAATGCTATGTCCACTGTAGAAGGTTCTAGAGCTAGACCGATGCGTTGTTTTCCGAAGTTTTATTCGTGGGTTTGTTTCGTAAGGTTGCATTACAAAGTTATAATTTTCTACTGACGTAATTTTTCCGTGAATATTCTAGACAGATCTTTCCGTTACGTAATTTCATGGGTTAAAATTTGTGCTTGTGACGTCACAATTGTGTTTACTGTGGTTTGGTGTGAGTTTTGCATGTCATGTGATTTCTTTTCGTTTCTTTTTAAGAATGTCGTAGAACGTTCTCGAAGTTGAATTTGAAGTATAAATAAGCGTGAATTTTCGAGCGTAATTATTCGAGTGCAAATTTCGTGTGCGTAGAGTACAGGGGCGCCGAGAGAACTTTCGGGCCCCGGGGCAAAAAATTCGTTTGGGCCCTTTGGTCAGTGGTGCCCCAAAAACACATGATTAGCAAAAAAAGGTCATAGCGTCCGCAGATGTTCGAATTTCGGCCTAAAATCAAGTGATGAGCAAAAAAAGGGTCATAGCCTCCGCAGATGTTCAAATTTCGGCTTAACATCTAGTGATGAGCAACATAAGGTCATAGCGTCCGCGGATGTTCGAATTTCGGCCCGATATCAAAAAATAACATCATCGCGCCCGCAGGCCGTAGTTTGAGCTGATGAATTTTGCATTCTAAGCCTGACAATTCAGAACCCCGGGTCCCCCTGTGTCCCCGGACAGTGACCCCTTCTGCCCCCCCTCTCGGCGGTCCTGGTAGAGTAAGCAATATTGTTGTATGCTGAAGGGTATAGCCCTTGTTGTATGGTGTTAATGAAGTGAGCAGTGGTGCTTGTGTGTTTATTGAAAAGTAGTACGGTGAGTACCGTAGCTAAGTGAGTTAAGTTGGGTCGATTATTATATTCGTTTGGTGAAGAAGGTCTTGGTTTTTTCGTGAAGTCAGATCTAAGAACGAATTAATTCCTACCGTTTGTCATACAATCGTCCTGTCAGCGAAGTAATACAATTTCCTATTTCGCGACAGCCAAGAACAATTAGTAATGAAATATGGTTTGCAAACAATTTATGGCCTAATATTGCAGACCTACAAGGACAATCGCTTTAAAAAATTGCAGGGTCAGCAAAAATACCATAATTGATAACAATCCAGTGCCAGCACTTGGGCGCAGTGCGTATAAGGGTATAATTCAATATACGATGTCCGGGATGAAACTCGTCACAAGACTAAAACTAACCCCGATGAATCAAGCATAAAGTTACTTGCTGTTATTCTTCACTGGCCCTATAGTTATTACTCTTAAACGTTTTATAAGAAAGTTATGATTTTGCAAGTTCATCATTCTGAGTTTACAGTCTTTACTGTACCTGTACTGGTACTCTAGTAGATGTGTTCCATAATATGTACATTAAACAATTACCCTGACCCTGGCCAGAATGACTTACCATGATAAAAAGCTTATCGTACTGTCATGCCATACGTCAAGCTCAGCCCACATGCAAGTGTCCTAAACGAAAAATTCAGAGCATGGAGAAACAGGAAAGCAAAAAAAGAAAAATACTGCTGCAATTACCACCTCTGGATATAAACATCAAATAACATCAAGGGCTCGACATTCTCTTCTTTAGATTGCTTTCCATCACACCTTTCAAGCAAATTATAAAGAAAATAAACAACAGATGATTGAAATTTTGAAGAAAAGTGTGAAGTAGCTCTCTCCCATTATTCAACCCGAATTTTCTTCGAACCTCAAGGATCTCCCGCTGAGAGGCCCATTATCAGAGATTGAATTTTTTACCAAAAAAAAGCTTCGTTTTGTTGCTCATAAACTCAGCTTAAAGAAGTGAGGATGAGATTACGAGAAACAAAATTTTGAATTTGTCAAAATTTTGTTTCACACGGTGTCACTTTAACATTTTCTCGTCATGCATTGTCCTTTTGTATTTCTTTGCTCCGGATGGCAGATGCTTTCCCGTAGCCCGGAGCGTTACTCTGTCTACGCTATTTAATCTGGCTGACAGAAACCGAATCTGCCTTAACGGCGAGACACCTAACGATGTTCAAGCTGGGCAGCGGCAAACGTCCTTTTCAGGACGGGGCGATGCGCATCTTCGGCGCACCGTCAACAAGTTCCAAAGGCCCAGCATTCTCCAACTGAACATCGAAGGCCTCACTGCAAGCAAGATGAGCGTGTTGCATCATCTTGCGTTACAGTGTGAGGCACTCGTCATCCTTTTACAGGAAACCCATTGCACCTCGGTAGAAAGGTTAGATCTTCCGAGCTACCATCTAGCTGGGTTTTCCTTGAGCAGGAAGCATGGTCTTGCTACGTTTGTCCATGAGCGTCTGAAGTGGATCCTAATCGACCAGTCCCCACCAACATCGGAGATCGAGTGGGTGTGCGTGGATGTTGATAACTATAAAATAGTCAACGTCTACAAACCCCCTCCAACACGGATGCAAGCATCTGATCTTCCAGCATTCCCCCATCCCTGCCTCTATGCTGGCGACTTCAACTGCCACCATGTTGACTGGGGCTATAATAATAACAATCCAGATGGTGAATGCCTGGCTGGCTGGGCCAGTGCCAACAATTTCACCCTGCTATATAGCCCCATGGAGGCCGCCAGTTTCCACTCTGGCCGCTGGAAAACAGACACCAACCCAGATCTTGCATTTGCCATTGTCGATTTGGACAGTCGCTTACCTGACAGACGTATCTTAGGAAAGTTCCCAAGGTCACAACACCGACCCTCGCTTATAAGTCCACCCAAACTTGCTCATCCAAAACCGAGCAAGCCTGTAAAGCGATGGAACTTCCGCAAGGCCAACTGGGACCACTATTCTAACCTAACCAACAAACTGGCCAAGAGTATACCGCCACCTGAATCTCAAAACATCGATCAGGTTTACCAGTGCTTTTGCAAGGTAATAAGCACTGCGGCGAAGAAATGCATCCCTCGTGGTCGACGATCAAACCACATACCTTGCTGGGGGTGCGGAGTGTGAAGACCTCTATCAGCATTTCCTGCAGTCACCTGGGGGCCCTGATTCGGATAGGGCTGCCACAGCCCTACTCACAAGGCTCGATGGGAAGCGGAGAAATCGCTGGTCAGAGACGGTCCGCAACATTGACTTTTCGCACTCCAGCCGGCTGGCATGGAATACTATAAACAACTTGACTGGTAGGTCACGACAATCCCCTCGTTAATGTCCCGTTTCAGCTGATGCTATTGCTTCTCAGCTGGTTAAAAACGAGAAATACGAAGGTGTGAATCGACGCTCATCTCGGCTCGTTTTACAGGAAGTGTCTGACCTTTGGAAGGCTGATCCATTACATCCTGCAAATGTCTCCGGGAGTTTCTCCCATCGGGAGTTCGCTGCTGCCCTCCAACATTTAAAACCAGGCAAAGCTCCTGGACCTGATTCCATTTGTCCGGAGCTGATAATCCATGCTGGAGCCAGCTTAAAATCTTGGCTACGTGGCTTCCTATCTTCCTGCCTGCACCACCTCAAAATTCCTAAGATCTGGAGAAGAGCGCTAGTAGTAGCGGTCCCAAAGCCTTCGAAGCCTGTAGAGGACCCAAAGAGCTATCGTCCGATCCCCTCGCTCTGTGTTCCCTACAAGATTCTCGAGCGACTTATCTACGCCCGCGTCGAACCTCTTATTGACCCTCTGCTCCCACGGGAACAGGCGGGTTTTCGACGCGGAAGATCCACCGTGGATCAAGTCACTTTGCTCACGCAAAGCATTGAGAATGCATTCGAAGCGAAAAAGAAGGCCGGTGCCGTCTTTATCGACCTGACAGCTGCCTATGACACTGTCCGGCACCGTGGCCTCACCTGCAAGCTGTTGCGGCTTCTGCCGGACAAGCACATGGTTCGTATGATTATGGAGCTGATCCGCAACAGAAGCTTCACCCTAACAACTGGCGACAGCAAACCTAGCAGGTTACGACGCCTGAGAAATGGCGTCCCCCAGGGATCGGTCCTGGCCCCCCTCCTTTTCAACATCTATACATATGATATCCCCTCCATAACCTCCAAGAAGTTCGCCTATGCCGACGACCTGGCGATACTTCATACATCTGGAGAATGGAAGGAGTTGGAAAGGACTCTAAGCCAGGACATGACTACACTCTCGGAATATCTCCAGACCTGGCGATTGAAGCTTAGCCACACTAAAACGGTGACGGCGGCCTTTCACCTCCACAATCGAGAGGCTAAGCGTGAGCTTAAGGTCTGTAACATCGGTAAGACCTTACCTTTCTGTCCAGTTCCCACTTATCTTGGGGTCAAACTGGACAGATCGCTCACATATCGTCCTCACCTGGAAGCATTGCGCAAGAAGTTAAGTGCTCGCGTCTCACTGTTGAGGCGACTTGCCGGAACAGGTTGGGGTGCTAGCGCTAAGACATTACGCACAGCTGCCCTGTCTCTGGTCTACTCGAGTGCCGAGTACTGCGCACCAGTCTGGTGCCGCAGCGTGCACATACGGCTTATCGACAGTGTAATAAATGACGCCTTGCGCATTGTCACTGGGTGCCTGCGTCCCACTCCATCGGTCTACCTTCCGGTTCTTTCAGGCATCCAGCCAGCTGAGCTTCGCCGCCAAGGAGCGACACTCTCCCTAGCCAACCGCAGCTCCCTGGACCCTGACCACATTTTACATGGCCAGTTTCATGAGTCACAGGACGTATGTAGGGAGAGATTGAAATCTAGACGCTCATTTGTACCTGCTGCTCGGAAATTACTAGACAGTCTTTCTGAGATGGACGTCCGTGCAGCCGAGTGGACGAACACGAAATGGGACATGGAGTACTCTGCCAACGCATTGTCACTCCACGCTTTCATTCCCGAGGCTAGCTCCAGACCCTTGGGTATGGGTCTGCCCAGGGCAGCCTGGGTCAAGCTCAACCGTCTGCGTTCTGGTGTTGGACGTTTCTGTTCGTCCATGTACAAATGGGGTCTCGCTCCTCTAGCGAATTGTGAGTGTGGTGCCAGTGAACAAACCGCAGATCACATCATCTCACAGTGTCCCATACATCGAGCACCCCGAGGTATGTTTGGTCTAATGGTTTTGGATGACGAAACAAGATGCTGGCTGAAGTCCCTTACAGTCAGCATCTGACCCAAGCAGTTTGGTAGCCAGGGTGGTAAAAGGATAAACCCTCGGCCTTGGTCCTTTCATCTGTCTTGGAAGAGATGCCCCGCCAAACGACGACGACGACGCCGCGCGAGCCTACCGATGTCTATCGTTATTTGGACCATTTTTCTTAAACAACTTGCGTTTCAGTGAAAACAATCGCGAAGAAAAGTTTTTTAAAATATCGAGTCCTCGAGCCGAGGACAGCACAAAAGCCAAGGCCTAGGATAGAAGAGGCCAAGGACTACACGATCAAGACTAAGAACTTCACACACTTGTCCTCGAGGCCAAGGACATCCTCGAGGACTTCATCGCTGCCCAATAGCTCGAAATCAAAGGCAGCAAATGTTACTCACATAAAAAGACTGTAAAACTAAAAACCGTATTGGACCTATTCGACCGAAAGGGAATATACAGGACCAAATGGAAACGCATCGAAAAAACGGAACTGAATGAGGCCGTATGGAACCGGAAGGGACTTTTATGAACTCATACGGTCCCATACAATCCCATTAGCGGTACCTTACGGTCCCTCTCCGTCCCATTCGGTTTTTAGTACCGCCCAATAAGAAAGGATTAGTTGGTTAATCAGACTATTATGCATGGGATAGATGGCGTTAATGGAAACCTAGCCTACTAAGTCTGGTAATAACAACAATAATACTTGTGTTGAATTCAGGCCACTTCTTTAATCTTTTAGCTACACTTATGCACTTTACTGCTACTGATTGAAGTCCAAATCCGATCGGCAAAAAGATGAAATCCTAATCCGGAAAATATTGTATATGTGGTTCAATAAAATCCCAATCCGTGGACATATCTTAAGGAAAAAGTTTTGCGGTACCGCAACGGTAGCGCTAAGGACGAATATAAACTTCACCCGCCTAACGAAAGGAATGACAGCATACCAAGTTTTTGGGAACATGCCGTGTATTTTGGATTTGGCGAATATTTTGCACTGTATTTGGTGTAGGGTTACAAACCAGGTGTATGGTACTAGTATTTTGGTTTAATAACACAAATAGATACTGGTAAGGTACTTTTCTCTTTCACTGCCGAATCCTAATTCAAGCGAACAGCTGACAGTGGACGTTACGGGCTAAGGTTGCCAGCTGTCCTCTATTTCAAAGTGCCATACTTTATTCTGCGTTTCTGTCCTTATACTTCACCCAAGTTGGAAAGGACGCTGGTTTGTCCTTTATTTTCAGCATCGCTCTTATTTCAAGAGGATACTAGCTTATTTCAAGAGGATACTTACAGAACATGCAACTGCAACCGTATCAACCCACTCAAAAAATCTTTGTAAAATTTCACAATTTAAGAAGATTTGTGTTATTTTTGCAAATACTCGAAACAACAAAAAAAATCAAAATTTTATTGGCATGATTGAATTTGTTCCCTGCGAAAATTTCTTCTGCAAAAGCAAAAAAATCTTCGTAGAATTAAAAAAACTTCCGGATGAACATTTTTTTGAGCAAAAATTTCAAAATCTTCCGCCGAATAAAAATAACAGACCACGTATTTTGTAGTTTTTGAATTTAGTTGCATATTTATCCTCCTTTCACGAGAAAGCGATCAATGCGCTATACGAGCTCGCTTACGAGTTGCCAGCCATCTGTCCACCACACCAAGATGGGGGAATCCCGCTAAATGCCTTTCCCAACGGCACAACAAGTAAACTTGCCGGCTTGTTTTCCACACTGTCCCTTTAATGCTGAACGTCAAGCAGGGAAGCTGTGAATAGCAATTTTAAAGTCATTGGTTTGACCAGACTCGGAATCAAACCCGAGTATACAGCTCAAGAAACAGACGCTCTTGAGCTGTAGATTCTTATACCAAATTTACAAAAACGGAACATTTGTGTTCTTACGAAGACTACAGTACGTGCCCCCACGACTTTAAGGAAACCTGTACATTTTTGAATGACATTTTTTTGTAAACTTAGTACAAGAAATGTAATGAACGTTAAAAATAAGAATTGATGCTGAAGAATTTTAAAAATCGGCGCACTCTTGCTTATAATCCTAAAAGCAAACACATCTTTAAGTGTATAGCTTTGCTTCCGTTTCTCCATTTTTGGCTTTGGCTGTCATTTGAGTTTTGGGCTCAAGTTTAAGTGACAAGTCTTTAAAGAGACAAATTGCTTAAAATTTAACACTTACCCTGAGGTAAGCAAGCAATTTCTCCGGTTTGTATTTTGTTGCCCTTTCATCATTTTCCAACAAATCAAGAATCCTTTTTGCAAGGTTCACCCGATGATCACGATCCTGCAAACCACTGCAAGTCACAGCCGCATCAACATGACAACGATGAAAGTTAATACACATTAGTATATAATAGCCAAAAAGAAAATTGACAATCACAGATAACATTTTGTCAAACTACTTATAGCTTTAACGATATCAAAATCAGGTGGTTAGGAAAAAGATTTACACCTTCCCAACTCTAAAAAAAATCCATCTGTCTGACCCTGTGGCGCTGAACGGTTTTTCAAAATTACTTCCATTATGACTCGGGAATTTTGGTATCCTTGATTCCCAGGGTTATTCATGAAAGATAGTCAACAAACACTGAAAACTACAAATGAAATTTTCAAATTAAGGCTGTTTTCAAATCGAAGTGAAAATTCAACAGTAATTGAGGGAGACTGTGAAGTGAGCTTGCGCTCTTCAAGTCAGCAGCCATCCATTATATACATCAAATGCGATCAGCTCCAGCCACGAATCAAACTCGTCACGCAGAATCGATCACCTGCGCGCAGTGCCGCTACTCCATGTCGCTGACCAAGGTTGAAAAATAAAGCACTGCCCTAAAATTTAATGCCAGGTTGATGACATTTTTATTTTTTTCTTTCACTTGCTCTTTTCCTAGACGCTTTTCCCTTTCATTAAGAAGATCATTTCAAAATTCTGAATAGGCAGTTGAAAGACATAGTGCCAACATCGCTATCTCTAGTGTTATGTAGAACGGATTGAAAAATGGACCGCAATAGGGCTGAAGAAGAGGTGTTACAGTGCGTTAACACTGAAGTTGCCAACTCTGTTACTATCAGTGTGTACACTCTGGGCAACACACAGCGTTAGACCCAAGCCTTTTCCCACATTTTCCACAAGGATCTATTTTGCTCAAAACAATTTCTCCTTCCGTTCCGCTCACCATCATCTTGGTTTTTCCAACATTCACTTTTAAGCTCTTGCCTTCCAATGCACTTTTCCACCTTTGGAAGCTCTCCCTTAAATCCTCCCAACTTTCACTTATCAGCACCAGATCATCCGCGTACAAGATTTCATTCAATAAGCCTTCTCTTGCATGTTCTGTCACAACATCAACCACAACAGCAAATATCAATGGTGATAGCACAGACCCTTGATGCACACCAACCCGTACCCCAAAGTCTTCCGATGTCCCTGATCCAACTCTAACTTTCGTCCTGGAACCCTCATATGAACTCATCACTGCTTGCACCAACACTTTTGCCAATCCTTTCTTTCTTCAAGCCCATTCCATCACTTTTCTCGGTACCCTATCAAATGCCTTTTCCCAGTGCACAAAACACATGTACAGCTTTTTCTTTCTTCCACGAAACTCCTCTAGCGTTCTCCCAAGAATAAACAATGCATGAGTCGTACCCTTCCGAGGCATAAAGCCAAATTGCATGTCATCTATCGTCACCAATCCTCTTATTCTGTTCTCTAGCACTCTCTCCACTATCTACATAGCATGCTCCAATAGCTTTACTCCTCTGCATGCCCCACAATCCATCACAGCCCCTTTACCCTTACAAGACTGGAACAACAACACTTGTCTTCCATTCTTCTGGCATACCTTTTCGATCAAGCACTCTCTGACAAAGATTTTTTATTACTCCAACACCAAACTTTCCACTAGCTATTATCATATCCATATTTCTTTCTGAGGGTCCAGCTGCCTTTCCCAACTTCCAGCTTATTCATAGCTTCCATCATCACCTTCTTCAACTGGTCCTTCAACCATATCTGCTTCTACCATCTGATTCCATTCATTTTTCACATACATGATCTTTTCCATGAGTTCTTTCCATAATTTCCCACGTTTTTCCATGTTTTTCATGTGTTCCTTTCTAAATTTCTCTAATATACTGTAATTTCCATAATTTCTATTCATTTTCTACATTCATGATCTTTTCCATGTGTTCTTTCCATAATTTCCCACGTTTTTCCATGTGCTCTTTTTCGTAATATACTGTATATTATTTTTGTGTTGACGGTACGTAAATAAAAGACACTAACTAACTTTTGCTTTATCAGCATTTGCCTGCGCCCTAGTCACTGCCGCAACTTCATATTCGCATTTAGTTGGAATTTTCGAGCCATCCACATTTCCTATGATCAAATCGTGCACCGAATCAGAAATACACAAAGCTGTAACTTCGCCTTTATAAAAAGGACAATCAACCACAATATTCGCTACAGGTGCTTTTACAGTCGACACGTCGAGAAATGTCATATTAGCAATATCTTCAGTTAATTGCTCATCTTCAACGAATTCACGCTTTACGATAACCCCATTACAACCGCTGTCAAGCAAAACAGAAAAGCCCTGTCGCCTACACAACCTTCGGCAACGGCAAATCGATTACATACATCTTGTAGCATCACCCCGAAAAACCATCCACCCTTTAGACGTCACATTAGCAGCATCAACCGAACTTACAGAGGCTTTGTTGCTGTTCGTTCTTGTAGCCGATTGTGCTCTGCAATCTTTCGCTAAATGCCCAGTGCAGTCACATGAAAAGCATCTTCTCACATAAACACTTTCCGTTTTCTTCTTCGGACAGTCTTTAGTCTTATGATTACGGCTATTGCACAAGCGACATTCTTCTGTATCAAGTCGGTTCTTTTCTTTTGAAGCCAGAGACGTACTATGAGCTGATAAAAATATTGATCGGCCAACGTCGCCAATGCTGGTAGGTCTTTAGGCGCTTGCTCCTTAAGATATACCGCAACATCATTCGAACACGATGCAATGAACTGCGCTTTCACTAGGAGGCTTTGCACGTTAAGCCATGTTTCTTCAGACTTGGCCATATTGGTCCACTTCTGCATATAGTTCTGTAATCGAACTACAAACTGCTCGCAGCTTTCACCTTGAAGAGGTTTTGCCGTCCTTAACTTGATATGATGCCCTTCTTCAGTAAGGTCATACCTACTCAATAGAGCTTCCTTCAGCCAATCGCAGTCAAGGACATCCGTGTCGGACACACGAGAATGCATTTCTAACGCTCTGCTTGTCAAAAGCGCACTTAATGAAGTAGCCCAATCATCTCATTTCCACCCATTTACAGAGGCGAATCTCTTGAACCGCAAAAAGTAGCTATCGAGCTCATCTTTGCCATCTACGAACACTGGCAATTTGGGACTTTTTACCCTGGTCGTAGAAGCAGCAACGTTCGAGCCATTTAATTGTGCAAACTGAATTTCCAGCCAATTCATTTCTACAGCACGTACTTGCGTAGCCTTTTCTTGTTCGGCCTTCACTTTTCGTTCTTTTTCTCTCGCTCGCTCTTCACGTTCGAAAGCTTTTTGTTCTGCAATGAACTTTCTCAGGTTTTTGCCTTCTAACCTAAGTTGTCTGCCCGCTTACAGCTGCTTTTCCATCACATTAACCTTGTTCACTTCTACCTTGAGGTTGCACAAATAGTATTGCCGCGATACAAATAATTAACAAGGTTCACTGACTGCGATTGAGAGTTCTGCCGGCCGACGCTGACTTACAACTCAGTAAAATTCCACTTGGACTTCTTATTACACAGCACACATAATATGTTCTTAATCTTATTTAAATAGAATCATAAAATAAAATGAAAAATTAAAATAAAACCATCACGAACATAAAAACAATTACATTTTACTACACTGCTGTCGCATTAGAAAGCCCTTAACTAATTGACAAAGCTACGCCCTTCTCAGCACCCTAACTTCATAAACAAAACACAAGCTTCCTTGGTCAAGCCAAACGTTCACTCCCAAGGGATCGAAAAAGATTACGAAAAAGCAAAGCGCTTTAACCAAAATAGTTGAAAATTGCTACTTTTGCATAACAAACATCAGAGGATTTTCTCGAAAAATTAAGACCAAAATTTTCTACCCGTGTGCACTGTGCAGGTCAGCCATTAAACCAGTTCCCCCATGGCTCAGATCTGCCGGTTCCTCAGCTTCCAAAAGAAAAGGAAGATACCGTGTCTGTTGATAAACCTGCAAGTACCGGTACCGAACGTGAGGAGGATTTTATTGAGTCAGATCCCTCCTTCCAACATGAGCCTGCGCCACTGCTCATCAATCAGAAGCGCTGGAATGACCTGGTGCGTGACCTATATTTATGCAAAAAAGGCTAAAGTTTTGAGGTCCAGTGTTGTTTCTGCAATGTTGGGATACTTCTGCAGTGTTGGAAAAAAATTAGCTGCTAAATTTGACTTGGCCTCTTCAAATGATTACCAAAATTTTTTAACCAAAAGGATTATATTTTCTATGTATTTTAGCCCAACTACAGAATGCCAAGTATTTGATGCAATTAAGCAACTAAATTCCAGTAAAAGTAGTGGATTTGATGGAATTTCTCCGAAATTTAGTAGGATAACAGCCGATATTTTAGCTTCTGTCTTGGAAAAATTATTTCATGCTTGTTTTGAATGCGGATTTTTTTCAAACACTCTAAAAATTGCTAAAGTTATCCAGCAGTTTAAAACAGATGACAAAACAAACTAACAAATTATAGACTAATATCATCACTATCATGTTTTTCGAAGATCTTGGAAAAAATTGTATACCACAGGATGATCAAATTCTTAGATAAAAACTCTTTAACAATTTGGATTGAGATCAGGATGCTCCACAGTTCATGCAATCATTGATATCAGAGCCAATCGTAATGACAACATAAACCAGCAATTATTTTCAGGTATTTCATTTCTTGACTTAAGTAAAGCTTTGGACACTGTGGATCATGAAATATTACTTTCGAAACTTGACTACTATGGCATGAGAAGAGTTGTCAAGAATTTTTTCACTTACCATCTTTGAATCTTTCTGATCGGAAACAATACGTCGACATTGATAATTATAACTCACAACTTAAAGACATTAATGTAGGGGTACCACAAGGGTCAACACTTGGGCCACTTCTATTTTTGATTTATATAAATGACCTGCCCAATAGTATTGATTGCGCTACTAGATTATTTGCAGATAATGCTTGTTTGATAGTCAAAGCACCAACCATTAATGAAACAGAAGCTAAATTAAATTCTGAACTAAATACGAGAGTGCCTGGATGTTAGCTAATAAACTCACATTAAATCCTGCCAAATCCAATGTATTGATTATCAATTCAAAACTTACATCAACAACACCTAAACTGGAAACTACATGTCCAAACGGCTCAATTCTCAATACAACAAAAGCTAAGTACTTAGGGAGTGATAATTGATGACAAATTGAATTTTTCAGAACATGTCAAACTAACTGAGACCAAAGTAGCGTGATCAGTGGATATCCTAGGTAAGCTTACGTCGCATGCTCTTATGTGAAGCCGCAAGGTGGCTGCTTGACTCGAAGACCTCACGATCACTTCGCAGTCACCCTGTTGCTACCTAACCCTAACCCTTCCACTTTGCATCACGATTCACCAAAGTCAGCGATAAAACAAAGTTTATCATTTGGCACTACCGGAAATTATTGCTGTTTAGCAGAAACGCAGTATGGCAAAAGCAAGCAGATGCCAGTTTCAACGTCACCATGGGGTCGTACAATGGCGCTGAAATTTGCGAGTTTGTAGGTATTTTCCTTCTACACGAACTTTCATCACTCATCTCAATCAGCGATAATGGTCTTTATAGAAACAATGGACTACTTATCATTGCAATCTGCTCGGCCCGGAATCACAAAGACTGAACCAGAAGATCAAGAAAACCTACCAAAAGTACGGCCTAAAAATCACAACCGAAGCAAACCTCAAACAAGCAGATTTCCTCAATATCACTCTGAACCTCCCCCCAGGTGATACTGGCCATAACGCAAGCCCAACAACAACCCATTATACGTGCACGCCCACTCCAACTACCCGCCATGCATAAAAAACACCTACAAACGAACATAGAGTGACGCGTCTCACCACTGTCCTGCGATATGGAAGCCTTCCGTAAAGCATCCCCAATATACAAGGAGGCACTATGTAAGAGCAAATACCCCGTCAACTTGTTGTATCAAGAGAACTACAAGCAGTCAGCCGATATAGAAGAACAAAAGTTATATAGTTCAACCCACCATTTAGCGACCATGTTACTGCCAACGTTGGTAGGGAATTTCTTCGCCTGATTAAAAAGCGCTTCCAACCAGCCCAGTGCCTGCACAAAATCATTAACAAGAACAGCGTAAAGATTAGTTACTGCTGCACGCCCAACGTCAAACCCATAATATCATCACATAATAGAAAACTTCTTAACAGCAATGACAACCTCGCCGTGACGCCACCTCGCAACTGCAGGAAAGAAAACGAATGTCCACTTGATGGTAGATGTCGCATAAATTTAATTGTCTAATTTACAACCATTTCTGTCAACGGCATCTCTAAGCACTACTACGGATGCATGAAAAGGAATTTCAAACCAAATATTACAACCACAAGAATAGTTTCAAGGATCAAAAAAAAGGTACGCAACAGCACTTGCAAAAGCATACTGGACTGCCATAGATCAAAGAAATTCTCCCAATATCACATGGAACATCTTCCGCCAAGGACCCCATACCATCGCGGAATGAAGCAATGCCATCTGTGTGTGGAAGAAAAACTTACAATTGCCAAAGCTGACAAGAACACTACAGCCAACAAAAGATATGAACTCATCGGTAATTGCCGGCATAAAATAAAACAAAATTCAAACTGAAAAATTTCAAAATCACAGATTCACACTGCTACGTCTGGTTTTTTATTATTTTTTATATTATTCATTTGTTATATCTTGCTCTTCCCACGCACCTTATATCTATCTTGTTACCAATTCGCTCATTTAACAATCGTTTATATTATAATCCGTCCTTTTGTATCCCCGTTTTAGCACCGTATTCCGGCTACGTCTTTTCGCTCTCAGTTTGGCTTTATGAAGTACCGACCCATGTGACTGGCAAGCTCGAGTTTTTATCTGTGTGTAGTGTAGACGTTTCTACCGGTTCTTTGAATCTTTACATTAGTGTACGCCAGATTTACAGCCTATAGCTTAATTTTACCCCAGATTTTTAGCACCAGGTTTTAACTTTTAATTTTAATATTTAGATACTTCCCGATGATCAGTTACGGTAAAACAGTCTGCAGAGGTTTTATTCGTATTCTCACAATCAAAAAAAGTAAGTTGATTATATAAAGACTTACATCAGCTCTATTAATATTTCATCGCATATCGAAACTAATCGTGTTGTCTTCACTTTTTTCCCTTTTTTTACTTCGGTTCAAAACAGTTCAATTACACAAATACTAAATGCAAAATTTTAATCAAACAACGAACTAATGTGGTCCACGATTGTTTCAGCATATTAAACAAGGTTTGTCTTTTGTTTCGCTGAAACCACTAATTTAGACGCATCAACACAATCAAAAAATCTCGATCACCTTGTAACAATTGGCACTAACTGCAAAAACACTCATACGCAAAAAATCACAGTGTTTGATGCATGCACATACCTTTGCAAGTTGTCGATAGGCAGTAACTGTGGCTTGATTGGGAGCACATAAGGGCAAGTAGAAATTCCGAGCAAATGGTTGGCATCTCTGGCCTTGATTCGATTCACACAGTCCTGGAATTATCAAGACAATTCACAATAGCACAAAAACACAATATCAAACTTTTCTTTTATTGTGCATTTGGCATTGTATTTGTATTTTAGTTGCATATTTATCCTCCTATCATAAGAAAGCAATCAATGCGCTATACGAGCTCGCTTACGAGTTGCCAGCCATCTGTCCACCACACCAAGATGGGGGAATCCCGCTAAATGCCTTTCCCAACGGCACAACAAGTAAACTTGCCGGCTTGTTTTCCACACTGTCCCTTTAATGCTGAACGTCAAGCAGGGAAGCTGTGAATACCAATTTTAAAGTCATTGGTTTGACCCGACTCGGAATCAAACCCGAGTCTACAGCTCAAGAGACTGACCCTCTACACCACTCGGCCATCTGAGCTGTTAAAATACAGAATAAAGTACACTTCAAAATACAGAATAAAGATTTCCGGTTTAGCTTTGTTCTCAACTATTGCTGTTCCTCAATGTTCCAAAAAAGATAACTCCCCGAGCTCCGATACAGACCGAAATTGAGGAATATTTTAACAAACCTCTCTTGAAATATAATCATGACCCTTTCAGCTACTGGAGAGCCAAAGATGGCTCTCATCGTCCCTAAAGCCTTTAGCTAGAGACATGTTGGGCATCACAGCAACGTCTGCTCCGTCAGAAAGAGTTTTCAGTATTACAGGCAACTTTTATCGCCCTGAACGATTACAGTTGGCGCGGAGACGTTTTAGAGATTGTAGCTTATAAAATGCAAAAATGTTTTGTAGCCGTCAAAAATTTGTTCTGTGCTTGCTTTATCTCTTCGATTTCGTTAATTGTTCTTCGGTGTTTTCTCATAAAAGTTATGTTTTTTTGCATCTTGTACTGTCGTTTTTGCAGTTGGCTACACTTTTACTTTATTTTACGCATTTCTTGAGTGAAAATATTTTGAACAAGTTTATACTCGCTAAACCTACAGTACTTAAAAATATTTTTTGTTTTAAACGCATAATCATAATAGTCTGGCTGACCAAGTATGGAATTAGTAGAGGTGGCTGATGAGTGGCGACACTGGTGAGTATACTGGTGACTGGTAAGTTGGATTGAATTTGAATCTGCTCACAAATTCTTCCTGAATTTGAATAAGAATTTCGTTTTTTCAAAATCAATGAATTTGAATTTCAAAATTAAAGAAAAAAATAAATGGATCCAACCCTAATTGCAAGCCAAACCACTTTCCAATGGTTTATGCTTGAGTAAAAGCATCCAATGTTAGTCAGAACACAGTTGAAGTGGACCCAAACTTTTCTACACATCGGCATGTCAGTGCTAATGGCCTTGACATCAGGCATGAAAATGCAGAACTTCAAAGAACTTTTTTCGCAATTTCAATTCTGTTAATGGCAAATTTACGGAATCGAACAGACATTAGCTATTGGGAAGTAGAAGATAGACATCTTTTCGTGATTCCATCAGGGAGTAATACAACAATGCAAAATTAGTCAAACCAAGGAAAACCAGCAAACAGCTCAGGAGAGAGGTAAGAGAAATTGTGTTCTCAGCGAAGAGGACTTGACAAGAAGATCGGAATCATAAAGCAACTAGCTTGAAGAACTAAGCCCTAGTCAATCCGTTAAAGTGCTCTGATTCATATCATCGAGTTGTTTGTCTTTGAGCACCAAAGCGGAAACTGTAATTGCTTTAGTACTGCAATAAGTTTGCTTTCTATTGATATCAAAAAAGCTAAGAATGGAAAAACGAAGTACAATCAAACTAGAGCAATGCAGTGACATCAGTTTAGGAAAATCAAATCAAAACCACATTAACCAGAGGAGGGCACGTCTTCCCAGGGGACGAACGTGAATTCTAAAGGAGACACGAGCTGTTATGACACATCTTCATCAATTTTGCAATTAATGTTTTATAACCAATTTTATGGGTATCAGAGTTTAAACACTATATGAGATATTAGTGTAATTGTGACCTCCTATTTCCTTATTTGTGATTGTACAATGTACATAATATGCAATTAAAACACATTTTTTGTATAAAAGTGTGTGTGGGGGCAGGGGTAAATTTAAAAAACTATTCTTTATCAGAGGCGATTTCAGAAAAAGATAATGATGGCGCAGTAAGACACCGTTTAAAAAAGTAGCAAAAAGTTCTGTCGTGCAAATGAACATGCAGCAAGTTTCAAAATAAAAGCAAAGTATTGTTTGCAGTTAATTTGTTTTAATCAAAGCAAAAACTCTCGGCGGATTTTGTTCAAATTTTGACAGACTCCTAACAGTAAGTCAAAAACGATTGTTTTTATGAGCTCACTATGCGTAACAATAGCAGACAAACACACAGTAAAGGCGCGTTTACACAGAATTTTTTTCGAGCGCAGTTGAGTTCGCTTTTTCTTTGTTTCATTATATTGAACTCACGCCAGCGCGACGCCGAGCTCCACTGTGGTGGCTATCGCTCGTGAACAATTATTTGGGATGCAGTTGAGCAGAGAGGGCCGCAAGTATCGCTATCGGAGGGCCTGCCCTAAGCTCTAGGCACAGGCCGAGGTTATTTCCGTGATCAGTGGGAAGCGGTGAGTGCCATAGTTTGGGGGGTCTCAATTATTATGCTAAATAGGCTAACTAAAAAGTTGCAGTTAAATGAGATCTTGGTTTTTGGTCAGGTAGGTTAAAATTTTGCATTTCTTATGCCAGCTTCAGAGCTAGTTGCTGCTAAACAGACTGGTCAATTTATCAAAAGTTTTTGCCATAGCATAATGTCTACAAAAATGCTTGGTCTAGCAAGCCTAATCATGCAGGCTTGAAGGATTTCAGGATACTCTCTCTCTCAACCAGTACGTCTTAGTTGATAGACTAATAAACTGCAAATTTCAAAGTTTAGAAAGGCATTTTGGTCCATACTGACATATTTTTGACAGTAGTACCACCCTTTCTTTGCTGGCTTGAACAGAGTAAACCCAGCCTAAGGGGAGTTTTCTCAAGCAGTGACTGGATTTGCAGATGATTTATTTTGAATGCAAAATTTTGACTAGACCGTTACTAGACAAAACTTTATCCACATGCGCCAGAAAAGGGTGTTCCTTAGGAGGGATTTTGTTACTATTTGAATAGGATGTGTTAGGCATAAATACGCTAGTCTACTTTGCTATCGTTTATTTTTTGTTGCTATTATTGATAAGCCTAGGCCTATGCTGTTTTAAGTCCTGGCTAAATTTGTTCAGATATTGTTTTTTAATTTATCAGTTCATTACTGAGACATCATCGCGTACTGTTTATACTAGCGTAAGCAATATTTATGATGATCTCTTGATTAAGTATGCTATATTGTTTTTCAGTTTTCATACCGGTTTGCTGATAAATTTTTGTATAAACTTTGCTGTTGTTTGAAGTTCCCATTTTCAAACTTTGAAATCCAAAAAGGCTTTGCTGGACAAATTGCTACAACCATGCAAAAATTAGATGATATTCATTCCAAAAAATGATTGTATTGAAACCACGATAGAAAGAAAGAAAACAGAACCGCTGTCTGTGATGCTTGTGTTAAGAGTCTGAGGTAGCCTAGCTGTTGCAAAGCATGCAGCTATAGGATTTGAAAACAATGGTTGCATCATTTAAGGATGCTGTGTGAGTTTGCAGCTGGCTCACAGGAAGGAATGCACGCTTGATGAGTTGGAACAATGAGTGAAAAGCAACTGCATTTACAATATTCACAAACGTTAAAGCTTTTTCCAAATAAAATCACTGCTTTCAATTATTATTCTTTCTTGGTTCAGTAGTGTTTTTTTGGTCGTGGAATAAAATTAGTCTCACTCTAACTTGAATGTTTCAGGAAAGTATACGATGCACATTCATTAACGTTCTGGTCATTGATTTTGCTCTAGGATAGGGTAGGTTATGTCATGGGCTATATTAATCTGAAAAAAATTGTACATGTGACGCCATAACATAATTTGCTTTGTTAGGTTGTTATAGTGAATAGTTTTTTTTTTTTCAGCGACGACATAGCGAAACAAGCGCTCAGTAGACTATCGCACTTGGTACAATATGTCCAAACTAGCGTTGTTTTACTTTTTCAAGCCATTGATGGATAAGAAAATCTAAAAAGCCTGGAGAATAATTATGTTGTGTAAAAGGTGCAAATACCAATAATATTGATAATTCAGTGTAACATGTAACTATTCAAAAGCAAAATAATTCAGAGGAAACTCTGTGTTGCCATGCCACAACAGTAAATTAAAATTGCGAGCTCCGCTTCGCCGAGCTGAAACAAAATGTTGTGTAAACGGCGAGCTTCGTGTTGCTGGGGCGAGTAGAGTTCAGTCGAGCTCAAAAAAAAAAAAAATCCGAGTAAACGCACCTTAAGTCTGGACTAATTATTTATTGTCATGTTTAAGAGTTGTCCAATGAAAATGTACAACTTAAGAAACCATTAAACCATTCATTTCCATCATTTCCTGGTAATGTCATAAGTAAGGCACGGTGATTGGTCGTCTGGAGTATGATTTACCGACACCCACGCTCCCTTGCATATAACCGGGTTCAACTCCTACTTTGCTTCTATGTTTTAGGATGACTTGCTCCATTATGAAGAAGCAAAAAAGGCGTGAGAATGGAAAATCAAGTGAAGCGTAGCAGCTAAGCAACTCTAGGCACATTTTCATGGTGAGTCGGCAGCATTCTTTATCGCGATAAGATAATTATGTTTCGTACTCTACATAGTAACAAAATGCCATTCACTTTTTTAGATTAATTTATGGGACCTACACATATTATACGAAACAATAATTAAAAATATCAAAACTACCTGTACCAAAGCATTTAAATTCTGCTAAGTTAAGTATCCAGTCATAATACGAACTTATAAAAAGCAGAACTAAAACTTTAACCAAGCTCACATCAATCATTACCTTTGCTACTTTGCTTTTTCGACTTTCTCCTGATGATTTCCAAAGTTCGTTCAGCATTAATGTTTAAAGCTACAAAGCATGAGTTTGTTAAATGGGAGAGCAAATCTCTTCACTGCTGTGTGCAACACCATTACAAAGCATTATAAGTAGGGCGATTTTTTGTGACCTAAAAAACTTGAAAACGTGATATTATTTTTGCAAGTAACCAAAAAGTGACTTTATTCAAAGAACAGCACAAAATGAAAAATAACAATAGTCTATGCTCAATAAAATAATAGTCTCAAGCAATAAAAAAGTCTCAATTAGTGTTCAAATTATGGTGCACGCACATACTGTGCATATCATTCTTCGTTGAAAAGTCTGCAGCCTTTGTTGGTTAGTGTGGGGCGCCATTGTGAAAAAAAAACGATTTAGCAAGTTTTGTACGAATTTTCAGCGTCATTTACACAGTTTCACAGCTATTTTGTGAAAGTGAAGTGAACTGCAGCTAAAACGCTTCAAAAAATACAATAACAGTCAAAGTGTAACATTTAATAAATACCAGCGATATTTATTAAATAGTGGCAATATTTAATAAATAACACCACATTCATTAAATAATGGTGATATTTAATAAACAGCAGCAACATTTAATAAATAGCAGTGATATTTAATAAACAGCAGCCATATTTAACAAATAGTAGTGAAGTTTAATAAATAGCAGCGACGTTTTGCTAAAGTGCAGCAAAAAATTAGTGCTGCGATAATATGCTAATGAGATCAACAGTGCTTTCATTTAGTGTAATCTTGAAATCGATTTTGAAAAGTTTAATATTTATTTATTTAAACGTGAATTACTATCGGCACAGTGTATCCATATTACAAATAGTGGAACCACTCTCTGCGCTCAGAGTCCCGAACGAAAAACAGAGCTTGGATATTTGGCAACAAATAAGAAAAGTGAGAAACTTTGGTATGGGGTAAATAAAAAAATATGGGAAGTATGGAGGAAGTGTTGGGAGAGGTGTCAGGTGAGTGTGGGGGGAGGTGAGGGAAGGTGTGAGGGGTGTATGGAAGTGTGAGAGAGTGTGGGGAAGTGTAAGAAAGCGTGGGGAGTGTGAGAAGGTGTGTAGTAACATGTCAGGTGAGTGTGGGGGTAAGGTGTTGGGTGAGTGTGGGAAGATGAGTTGGGTGAGTGTGAAGGATGTGTAGAAGAGTGTGTGGGCTCCCCCACATCGCAACACACTTTTCCCCACAACCTCCACTCTCACCCCTTACATTCTTCCACACCTGCCCCACACCCCAATACATTTTCCCATTCTTCCCCCACATTTTCCCACTCCTTCCATATTCCCCCCATACTTGACCCAACTCCTTAAACTACCAAAAATTTCCCAATTCCCCCATCATCCATACTCTCCTAAATTCGTTACACTCCCCATTCTCCCCGATTCTTTCTCATACTCCCCTATACTTACTCTATCATCAATCCCATACCAAAATCTCACTTTGCTCATATATTGCCAAATTTAGTCTAGCAATCAAGTACACTAGAAACTACTCGTACATTTCATAAAAAATTTCAAAACAAGAATAAAAAATGGCTGCACAACATATAAGCTTCTTAAAAAGTTTGGCGTTTTTGAGGATATACGTAACAGTGCTTTTTTGTTGAGAGGGTCCACTGAAAGGATTTTCTGTACACTATGGTTGTACTCTAGAGACAACTGCGATTTGATGTTACGAAAAGCGTAGAAACGGAAAATTTTTAATCTCATTAGCATATTAACGCAGCACTTTACCTAAACATCGCTGCAATTTCATGAATGTCGCGTTATTAATTAAATATCGCTGCTATTGTCGTTTAACTTAGGCCGTTAATGTATTTTTTGAAGTGTTTTAGCTGCAGTTTACTTCACTTTAAATAGCTGTGAAGCTGTGTAAATGTTGCTGAAAATTCGTACAAAACTTGCTAAATCGTTTTTTTTTCACAACGGCGCCCCATAGGTTGGCATCTTTGATGCAAGCCACATACAAGAGCAACTTCTTGACGACTCATTTTGGTAATATCCATCATATCTATTTTTGAAAAGACTCAGCTAATGCAATTGCAGTTGTTCCATATCAGTGGCGCACCCAAGATTTGGCAAAAGAATTACCAAAAGCGGTGAGCCGCCGAAGTCTATCGGGCTTAATGGGTGCTCCGCTCCTACTAGCCAACGGGTTTTTACGATTTTCACATAAAACACTCAATTTAGCACACTTTTTGCTGATATGAATTACCGCTGATATGTTTTCTGGCTCAAAAAAAAAAAAAAAAAAAGAATTCGCTCAGTTAATTCTGATAATTTTGGTCTAGGCCTGCCTGCAATAACTTTTCTTTTTCTTCAATCGTTGTTGAAAACCAGCATTCCAACTATACTCATTTACGATGTTCATTTCAACCCTTCGGTTTTAAAATTGACAAAAGTTGGTATGGAAGACTGTAGGTGTCAAATTACCGCTGCTTTTTTATTGAATGGTAAAATAAATCCCTTATTCAAATCAAAAAAAATTCTAAAATAAAGTGTTTACTACTGTAGGCTGTGAAAGTTATTTGGGCTTTGCTAGATACGACATTATAATTTACAAGCCACTATCACGTCATAAAGATTGAATTGTTATAAGCACCAATCCACTTTCTAATCTTCAAAAAAATGTATTGTTCTAGGCGGAAACTAATCAGTGGAATAGTTTAATCAAGCGTTTGAAAACTCAAAGTGTTGATATCGCAAAAATGCTATTGCATTACTGGAAGATGTAGGGCTTTATGTTTAGTATACAACCACCTTGATGCATTATGCAGATTGTAAATTCATTCAAATTGTAGCAAAAGATAATAAAGGAAAATTGCGCAAAAAATAGCAAGAAAAACCTTGTAATCTAAAAAATTAAATGTAACCTAAAAACACAAAAAGTAACTTTTCGTAACTTTACAACTTCTTAAATACTAGTTCCACACCCGTGAAATTTTGGTTCCGCACTTTTTGCGTCAATGAAGCCAGGAAAAAAACGTAAGTTTGGTGACCTTAAACCGCCCTAGCATCTGTTTACTTTAACAAGAGCAAAACATGTCGTAATCTAGAATCGAACGTGGACGTGTGAAGCGTAGAGGTTGCTAGTAATAATGATGTGAACCTCTGCAATTCTGTATGTGCCGCTTGATTAATCTGTACAAACCTTTTCTGTTGTTTTGCGTTCCGTTGCACAGTACTGTAGATTAACTGCAGTGGTTAGGTGCACGTGTTGAGTAGCTTTAACTAATAATGGCCAATTAATCTTTTAGTTTTGCGATGTATGTTTTTAAGTTATTACTGTTGAGCATTTTTAGTTATGTATATTTTGGTTTAGATGCAAGTTGAAACGTAAGTGAATAAAAGCCATAGTTTTGGTAATACAACAATTTTATTCACTTAGATATGGATAAGTTGCTTAAGCCATGTAAGCTTAAAGTTCTACCTGAGGAGTGAGAAGCTATCAAAGTCTATGATTACTGGTTGCGAACTTTCGATACTTTTTTGACTGCTGTAGAAGCTGCTACTGCAGAGAACGAGAGAGGGAATATTAACAAGCTCCGTTTGCTCACCTCTTTTTTTACTCACCGAACATACGAATTGATAGCTGATGCTGCCACTTACGAGGAAGCCAGGACGTTCCTACGCAATGCTTACCATAAACGAAGAAATGTTGTTTTCGCGAGGCATTTACTGATGAGTCGCGTCCAAATTTCTGGCGAAAGCATTGCTGAATATGTGCATGCCCTAAAACAACTAACTAGAGACTGCGAATTTCAACAAGTATCTGCAGATCGATATCGAGATGAATTAGCTAGAGATTCTTCCATCAACGGAATTAGTTCAAGTGCTATACGTCAGAGGTTACTGGAAAAAGACCAACTAACCTTACAAACCGCTGTTAACTAGGCCGAGATGCTTGACCGGGCACAAAAACAATCAAGTTTCTATGCAGAGTAACAATGAGATCTGCTTCCACATCTGGAAATACTGCTTTACATAAAGATGCTGGAGAAAAGTATTCGATGCGAATTTCTAAAGATCAAAAGCAGCGAAAATGCTATTTTTGTGGCGGAAATTTGCATCCCGGAGGCAGAAACTCCTGCCATGCCAAAGACAAGATCTGCAATAATTGTGGAAAAGAAGGGCATTTCCAAAGAGTATGCCAAAGTAAGCTCCGAAACTCTGCTATGGTCACAACAGAAAATTAAAGAGAAGGCAACATCAACTCTCCACCAGAAGCTGAATTCCTGCTTTTGCTCTCTATTGCGGCTGGAGCTCCATCTTGCTTAAGTCCCACAGTCTTACCAGCAAAACTAAATGGACTGCCAGTAAAAAGTTTATTGGACACCGGGGCCTCGGAAAGTTTTGTGAATGAAGCAATTGCTAGAAACGCCAAACTGGTACTCCAGGGACGGCCTTTCCGCGTGTCAATGGCCTCCGATAACCTCATTGCTCCTGTTATTGGCAAGGTTTGCTGTAATCTTCTATTACAGGGCCGGGATTACCCCAACATTACTCTCAGCGTCATGCCGAGACTCTGCGCAGATGTCGTCTTGGGGCAAGATTTCTTGCGCCAACACAAAGAAGTGGTGATCAAACTGGGTGGTCCGAAGAAAAGCTTGCTCGTTGGGAAAGATTCTACTTTGTTGCCGCTTCCGAAGTTAAATGCGATCGTTTATTCCGAAATTTAAAGCCTGAATGTAGACCAATTGCTACCAAGTCTCGGAAATTTAACGAAGATGATAAACGGTTTATAGACGCGGAGGTAAGAAAATTATTGCTAGAAGGAATAATTGAACCTTCCTATTCGCCTTGGAGAGCTCAAGTGTTGGTAGCTCGCGACGTACGCCATAAACCCCGTATGGTAGTAGACTATTCACAAACTGTTAACAGATTTACATTATTGGACGCTTATCCTTTGCCAAATATAGACGAACAAATCGCTGAAATAGCTAAGGCATCAGTTTTCAGTACTCTAGACTTAAAGTCTGCATATTATCAATTACCGTTACACCCTGAAGACCGACCTTTTACGGCCTTTGAAGCCGGAGGAAAATTGTATCAATATACACGCCTTCCATTTGGTGTAACTAATGGTGTGTCGTTCTTTCAACGTTTTATTAATTTTGTGATTGAAAAATATCAGTTGAGTGGTACTTATGCTTATTTGGATAATATTACCGTTTGTGGTGTTAATAATCTTGATCATGACGCTAAATTAAAAGCTTTACTGTGTGCTGCTAAAATGAGGGATTAACGTTTAAACGAAAATAAGTGTACTTTTAATCAGAAAGAAATTAATTTATTGGGATATAGGGTTTCTCATGCTCAAATTCGGCCCGATCCCTGAACGCTTGCGCCCCCTCCTTGAAATGCCTCTACCTCAAACTAAACCTGAGCTTCAGAGGGCGTTAGGTATGTTCTCTTACTATGCCCGTTGGATCCCCGACTTTTCATCAAAAATTCGACCTCTAGTTCAGTCTAATGTTTCTTCCACTTTCCCACTTTCTCTTGACGCTTCCCAAAGCTTCTCTAATCTTCTACAGGACTTAGCTGCTGTTAGTGTCACGTTCATTCAAGAAAATGTCCCTTTCGTGGTAGAATACGATGCATCTGAAAACGCTCTTGCAGCTACTTTAAATCAGAGAGGACAGCCTGTTGCCTTTCATTCTAGAACTTTCTCAAAATCTGAAGCACGATATTTCACCATCGAGAAAGAGGCTGTTGCAATCATGGACGCCGTGCGTAAGTGGAGCTACCTTTTACATGGAAAGCGCTTTACCTTGATCACCGACCAAAGAGCAGTTTCTTTTATGTTTGACCCACGGCGTTTAGGTAAAATATGAAGATCCAAACATGGCGAGCTGAACTTGGCATTTTCGACTATGAGATATAACACAGGCCTGGAAAACTCAATCTTGCTCTGGACGCTCTTTCACGTCTTTCTTACTTGGGAACTACTGTACCAGACCTTGTGAAGATTCATGAGCAGCTAGGTCATCCCGGAATTTCTCGCCTTTCTCACTTCGTCAGATGTAAAAATTTACCTTATTCCGTTGAAGAGGTGAAGAGAGTCTGCACCAATTGCCGTGTTTGTGCTGAAATTAAGCCTCGATATTTCCATAAACCTCCACAAACATTGATCAAATCGACTCGCCCGTGGGAGAGGGTCAGCGTGGACTTCAAGGGACCAGTTGAAGGAAAACACAAGTACGTTCTTTTTGTTATAGATAAATTCAGTCGCTACCCTTTCGCTTTCCCTTGTAATGACATCTCTTCTTCTACTGTGATCCAATGTTTAAGTCAATTGCTTTGTTTGTTTGGCTTCCCTGCGTGTATACACAGCGACAGAGGCTCAGCGTTTATTTCAAAAGACCTCAAACAATATCTGAACAGCAGAGGAATTGCTACAACTACTAGTACGCCATACCACCCTACCAGTAATGCGTAATGTGAACGTATAAACCAAACGATATGGAGAACACTTCTGCTCTTACTAAGAACGCACAAGCAACGTAACGCCTGTTGGGAAGCACTTTTTCCGGAAGCCCTGCATGCGGTGCGATCACTACTTTGTACCGCCACAAACTCCACTCCACATGAACGATTCTTTGAGTTCCCAAGAAGGAGTATGATTGGAAAATCCTTACCATCATGGCTAATTCAATCAGAAACTGTTCTCTTACGGCGATTTGTAAGAAGCAAGAGCGATCCCCTTGCGGAAGAAGTAGAATTACTGGAAGTCAATCCCAGTTTTGCCAAAGTACGTTTTCCTAACGGAAGAGAATCTTATGTTTCCATTTCAGACATTGCTCCATGTCCTCGAGTAGTAAATGAAAATACAGATCAGAGTTCAGTAACCAGCCCACCTCAAGAACAAGTGGAAAGTTCCAGCTCGGTGCCTTCTGAAAGTTTCCAAGACACCTTGAGAAAAAACGAAGAAACGATCCCTTCATCTGGAGAGAGCTTGCAAATTGAAAGATCTTCCTCTTTTGAACCTCATTCTCTTTCTACTGACGTCTCCTCTAGTAATCAGTCTACCTTTACTGCAAATTCTTCTACCCTTAGGTGTTCAGGTCGGGTGCGCCGACCTCCACAACGATACGGGCATAACGTGTATGACAAGTGATATATATTTTTGTTTGTTTACTGTTTACATGATGTTAACTTTTGATAGGGGGAAGAATGTCGTAATCTAGAATCGAACGTGGACGTGTGAAGCGTAAAGGTTGCTACTAATAATGATAAAAAGTCAGAGTGTGGACTACCCAATGACCACTTTGGTAGGCTAATTTCGGTTACCCTTGTTTTAATTATAAAGAACAAATCAGGGAGCGCCCAGGTTCCCAAGTTTGGTGGGCTTTTGGTCAAGATGGACTCTTCTGCATCGATTCCGTGATAATGATACGTCACTTAAATCCTCGAAGCGAGAATATCTTGCCTTCCCACGATGCACAATTAGAGTTACAGTCAGTGCATGAAGCAACGCAGTTTCGAAAGTAACGGGATATAAGACTTAAAGATTAGGAGAGGGTAGATGACAAGAAAGCATCGCAAAAAATAGCAATGCAGGGGATGGAGTAGCAATCCACGACCGGTTTCGCTCTCATTTTGAGCTCATCAGGTGAATACAGCTGGAAAATGGTGCAAAAATGGCACCGAAGTTAAGGGATTTGAGAAAAAGTAAAAGATTGAGAATAACAAGTAATGTAGCTCACCGTTTCCAGCGAACCGCATTCGTTGTTCCTTCGAAAAGTTTAAAGTGGAAACAGTAGGTTTTATAGAGATAAAAGAAAAATTTCTTAAATACACCAGTTGCCAACGTAAGCGAAATGATGTCCAACCGGTAATTTGGATTTGTGATTGTCATCGAAATTGGATCCATTGTTTCGTCATCATCGATGATAACAAATTGAGATTTAAATCGGAACCAAGAGAATTAAACCAAAATGACGGAAAACTCTTTTAAATATTCGGGTAAATCGTGAGAAAACTTCCGAGGAAGATTATTGCGCACTTTTCGCTGGAATTATGGAATAATGAGAAGGGTTCCCAAATAATTAAAAAATCAGAGTGTGGACTGCCCAATGACCACTTTGGTAGGCTAACTTCGGTTACCCTTGTTTTAATTATAAAGAACAAATCAGGGAGCGGATCCAATTTCGATGACAATCACAAATCCAAATTACCGGATGGACATCATTTCGCTTACATTGGCAACTGGTGCATTTAAGAAATTTTTCCTTCATCTCTATGAAACCTACTGTTTTCACTTTAAACTTTTCGAAGGAACAACGAATGCGGTTCGCTGGAAACGGTGAGCTGCATTACTTGTTATTCTCAATCTTTTACTTTTTCTCAAATCCCTTAACTTCGGTGCCATTTTTGCACCATTTTCCAGCTGTATTCACCTGATGAGCTCAAAATGAGAGCGAAACCGGTCGTGGATTGCTACTCCATCCCCTGCATTGCTATTTTTTGCGATGCTTTCTTGTCATCTACCCTCTCCTAATCTTTAAGTCTTATATCCCGTTACTTTCGAAACTGCGTTGCTTCATGCACTGACTGTAACTCTAATTGTGCATCGTGGGCCCTAAACTTCGGTGCCATTTTTGCACCATTTTCCAGCTGTATTCACCTGATGAGCTCAAAATGAGAGCGAAACCGGTCGTGGATTGCTACTCCATCCCCTGCATTGCTATTTTTTGCGATGCTTTCTTGTCATCTACCCTCTCCTAATCTTTAAGTCTTATATCCCGTTACTTTCGAAACTGCGTTGCTTCATGCACTGACTGTAACTCTAATTGTGCATCGTGGGAAGGCAAGATATTCTCGCTTCGAGGATTTAAGTGACGTATCATTATCACGGAATCGATGCAGAAGAGTCCATCTTGACCAAAAGCCTACCAAACTTGGGAACCTGGGCGCTCCCTGATTTGTTCTTACTAATAATGATGTGAATCTCTGCAATTCGGTATGTGCCGCTTGATTAATCTGTACAAACCTTTTCTGTTGTTTTGTGTTCCGTTGCACAGTACAGTAGATTAACTGCAGTGGTTAGGTGCGCGTGTTGAGTAGCTGTAACTAATAATGGCCAATTAATCTTTTAGTTTTGTGATGTATGTTTTTAAGTTATTACTGTTGAGCATTTTTAGCTATGTAAATTTTGGTTTAGATGCAAGTTGAAACGTAACTGAATAAAAGCCATAGTTTTGGCAATACAACAGAACATTGACTGAGTTCGGAGTATAAACCTCGGAACTTTCATAAGACTCCACTACAAGCAGGGCAGGTCGATTTTAACCAATTTTTGAATTTTGATGTGAATAATGTACCAGTAGTTCCATATAGCATAAAAACTCACTTATATGAAATATCAGCCATATGCAGTGAAAAACCGTTTGCGGAAATTAATTATTAATTTTTATTGTTTTTGGCAATATATTTGTTGCCGATAGGTGGCGCCCGACTAACTTTTAATGTTTTTTTAGTCATTTAAGCAATTTATAGTTTATGTTTCGTGATGTCAACAGTAAATATTAATTTGAAATTACATTGCGGTATAAGGCAATTGAATTATTGAGCAATACAAAAAGTGGAGTTGCATGACATAGTTCTATTTGCAAAGTCCGAGCACTACAGCATCGCAGCAAATTGTGAAGAATGCGGTTTTAACGATGTTTGAGACTGATTTTTTGTCGCTGATACAAATACATAAATAAAAACCAAACCTAGCACTTAACGAACAATCAAACCCTAACCTAACCGACGTAGGCGTTTAAGGGTTAAAAATTTAAAAAATGAAGCACGAAAAAATGAAAAAAATGAGAGTGGACAGCCTGTATGTACGAATTATTGTGCCAGTGTGATAGTCGGTACGTTGCTCGCACATTCCAACGGCTGCACAAAATAAGTTGTAATTGACCACTCACGAACCAAGTTGTGACTCTGCCATTGGGCAACACTTGCAGACCAATCAATCTTGTGCTGTACACTACAGTGATAATAGGTTTTCAATTCTTTCTAGAGGTCGCTCTGCATTTCATTTATCTGCTTTGGAAGCTACCTTCATTGAAGTTTACCAACCAATCCTGTGCCGGCAAAAAGACTTTGTTTACGCTTTGACAATCACTCGCTACCGCTTCCGTTTTTGATTGGTCAGTTTGCATCGTCCGATCAGGAACGTATGCATTTTTTTCTTTTCAATGCAATTCAGTCCACGTTCACAGCTCTATTCTTTTCATCCCGATGATTCCCTTGTCAAGTATCAGACGAAAAACTTTCGGGAATATGAAACCGAAACCATGGTTAAGAAAAAAAATATCTTGCCCAAAAAGCAGAGCGTCTGACGATTTTGCATGCGCGAATCTATAGACTTCCTGGATGTACTACAAGTACGCAAAATCAATCAATAATTTAAAACTTTATTCTTAAAATCTAAAATCGATTTCGGCCCAAGTGAATCTCGGCCATATGCTAGTCGGCCCAAGTGATTTCGGCCCATATGCTAGCTGGGTAGTGCCTCCTAGTGGCGCCACACGGGCAACGGTCTCGACTGGCCGGCTAAACTACTTCAGCAACCCTGTTGCCTTGCAGGGTATGCCTTTTTAGGCAAAGGCTAGGCCCACTGCTTATAACTGTGGTTGGCATCAGCAAGGGCATGCGGCCATAAAATACTTGCTCCAACAAAAACCTCATGACGATGCAAAATAAAATTTTGTCCCCCAGTCCCCGGCAGCCCTTAAATGGGCAGGGGGTGCTAAGAATCTCCGGGTTCAAAGTTGCTAAAGAAAAAGCTGAAAAACGGCTTGGGGTTAGATTCGGAAGCTGGAATGTTGGGAGTATATCTGGCAGAGGGACGGAGGTGTGCCAAAAACTGAGGAAGCGAAAGGTGGATGTATGTTGTTTGCAGGAAGTGAGATGGAGAGGTGAAGGAGCTCGCTTTATTGGTGTCAAGGGAAGGAGGTACAAACTGTGGTGGTGCGGAAATGACGATAAAACCGGGGGCGTGGGTATATTGGTTAAAGAAGAACTCTGTGAGAAGGTGGTAGAGGTCAGAAGAAGGTGTGACAGAGTTATGGGAATTGGATTAGTCTTTGGAGAAGAGGTGGTGAGAGTGATTTGTGCATATGCACCACAGAGTGGAAAACCAGATTCAGAGAAAGAGTTATTTTATGAGGAAATGGCGCGTGAGTGCAGTATGGCGAATGCAAATGAAATGGTGTTGGGATTGGGAGATTTCAATGGCCATGTGGGGAATTGTGCAGAAGGATTTGAAGGTATACATGGAGGGTATGGAATAAGGAAAAGAAATGTTGAAGGAAGAATGTTACTAGATTTCTGCGTCCAAAAAGAGTTGTGTGTTGCAAATACGTGGTACAAGAAGAGAGATGAAAGGAAGGTGACTTACAGTTCATGTGGAAATGATACAGAAATAGACTTTGTTCTGGTAGGAAAAGAAAAAGTATCTACGAGATGTGAAAGTTATTCTTGGGGAATTGCAGCACAGGCTGATGGTAGTTAATGTGGAGAAGCGCAAACTGAAGAAGTCAGGGAAGAAGAGTAAAAGGGTGAGATGGAGGGTGTGGAAACAAAAAGAAAAAGAGATCAAAGTGGAATTTGAACAAAGAGTAGTAAAATTACAGGACACTGAAGCAGTGGATTTGTGGGAGTCCTACAAGAATGGTGTTTTAATGGCTTGTGATGAATTATGCGGAAAGACGAAAGGGAGAAGAGATCAGGAAAATACATGGTGGTGAAATGAGCAAGTAACAAAAGCGATAGGTCGAAAAAAGAAAAGCATTCAATGCGTGCTGCAAGAATCGCTCACCGGAAAATAAGAATAATTATAGGAAAGCGAGAAACCAAACAAAGAAAGTGGTTGCAAAAGCCATGAAGCAGACTGTTGAGGAGGAGATGAAGGTGCTATGCGACAAACCAAACGAAGTTTTCAAGTTAGTGAAGTTCATGAGAAGGGATGGAAAGGACATAAATGGTGGTTGCATGAAGGATAAAGATGGGAGACTTGTGGTTAGTGAGAAAGATCGTGGAAAATTATGGAAGGATCATATGGAAAAGATTATGAATGTGGAAAATGAATGAGATCAAATGGTAAAAGCTGATATGATTGAAGGACCGGTTGAAGAAGTAAGTTATGAGGAGGTGATGGAAGCTATGAATAAAATGAAATTGGGAAAGGCAGCTGGTCCCTCTGAAGTAAATATGGATATGATAATGGCGAGTGGAAAGTTTGGTGTGGGAGAAGTAAAGAAGCTGTGTCAGAGAGTTTCAGATGGAAAAGGTATGCCGGAAGAATGGAAGACAAGTGTTGTTGTTCCAATCTTTAAAAGAAAGGGAGAGATGTGATGGATTGTGGAGCATATAGAAAAGTAAAGCTGCTGGAGGATGCAATGAAGATAGTCGAGAGAAGAGAATTAGTGAAGGTTGATGATATGCAATTTGGCTTTACGCCTGGGAAAGGCACTACTGATGTTTTATTTATTTTAAGAAGCATGCAAGAGGAGTTTCGTGGAAGAGAAAAAGCTGTACACGTGTTTCGTAGACTTGGAAAAAGCGTTTGATAGGGTTCCAGGAAAGTGATGGAATGCGCACTAAGAAAGAAAAGCTTGCCTGAAGTGTTGGTGAAAGCAGTAATGAGTTTGTATGAAGGTTCAAAGACGAAAGTCAGAGTTGAATCGAGTTTATCGGAGGAATTTGGGGTAAGGGTTGGTGTGCATCAAGGGTCTGTGATATCACCATTGATATTTGCTATTGTGGTTGATGCAGTGACAGAACAAGAAAAGGGCTATTGAATGAAATTTTGTACACGGATGATCTTGTGCTGATGAGCGAAAATTTGGAGGATTTAAGGGAGAGGTTCCAAAGGTAGAGAGGTGCATTGGAAAGCAAGGGAATGAAAGTAAATATTAGAAAGACTAAGATGATGGTGAGTGGTGCAGAAGGAGAAATTGTACGTAGGAAAGTACATCCGTGTGGAATATGTGGTAAAAAAATTATGTCTAATGCAGTGTTGTGCACAGTGTGCAAGAAATGGATTCATGCTAGATGCGCCCAAACGAAAGTATCCAGCAGTTTTGCACAACAGTTTATCTGCAGAAGAAGTGAAGATATTGGAGACGGCAAGGAAGAACCAGTAGAGGTGTTGTGTGATGAGGTGGAGACTGTGAAGTATTTTTGTTATCTTGGAGATAGGCTGAATGCTAGTGGTGAGTGTGAAACTGCAGTGACTGCAAGAGTAAGAATCGGATGGATGAAATTTAGAGAATGCGGAGAATTGTTACTTGGGAGTTTTTCTTTGAAAATGAAAGAGATGGTGTATCGTACTTGACGTGGTGTCTGAGGGAAAATCAGATGGTAATTTTGAGAAGAACCGAAAGAGCTATGGTGAGATCGATGTGTGGAATAAAACTAGTGGATGGAAAGAATACTGAAGATCTGATGAAAATGCTGGGCTTAAAGAAAACTTAAGATAAAATGGCACAAGCGGATGGAGTAAGATGGTATGAACATGTGGTTAAGAGGGATGAGGAGAGCATTTTGAAGAAGGCAATGATGCTTCAAGTGAATGGACAATGAAAGCGAGGATGGCCAAAGCAGACCTGGAAGAAACAAGTCGAAAAGAGTGTGAAAAAGATTAAGTTGAGAGTGGAGGTCTGAAGGAGGCTACAGATCGTGCGAGATAGAGAGAGCGATTGCTGAGGGAATGAAGTACATCCGGCCACCTTAAGACACGAGGAAAAACCGGATTAAAATTGAATGATGATGATGAAACTACTGGTACATTATTCACATCAATATTCAAAAAATTATTAAAAATCGACTTGCCCTGATAAACAATAATGTCAAAAGAAACATTCCATTCACTCAAGACCTTTGAATTTAAACTAAAGTTTTTCAGTAAGTATTTAAAATCGAAACATCTTTGATTACACACGCGTAGAATGCTCATTTTAACCTTGACTCTGTTGTTCTCATTTGCAAACATACCACTGTTCACTGAAGCAATCATCAGTTTGAAGAACACTCCATCAGCAACTTACTTTAAGCTGACAGTACGGTTTGTTCCCCTAACAAGGAAAGAACCACTGTCGCAGCGAACAGTTCTTGAACTATTAAGCGGCAGTGAGAGTACACAGCTAGTCAAAACCTCTACTCCTGCAAGGGTTGAGGTGGAGACAAGTGCGAAAAAATTGCCTTCAGCCAGAACTTCTCTTCTGTTGGAGGAGAAGTCTCTGGCAAATCAAGAGGCAACAGTTTCAGCGGCATTGTCGAATGAAAAGTCGAATACCGCTCAAATATCCGGTTCGCTCACTCAGAATCCATCAATGTCTCTGGACGTTGGTAGCACGTCTGAGTGGCGTCGAGAAAAAAATTATGAAAGAAATCAGAAGCGGAAGCAGCGAGAATGGTTGTGGAAGGGGTTAGAGGGTTTGGACATCACTAACCCTGGAGATAATCCTCAAACTGCCTGCAACTCTGCATCAACGAAAAGGTCAATGGAGTCTTCTAGCACTCAATCGAGAACGTCAGAGATGCTTCGGAAGGAGCTGAGGAGCCTGAGAACCCTGATCAGGGTTCGAAGGCAACCAGTTCCTACTAAAGTAGACTGACAATCAATACCTTAGAGCAAAATTGTTGTATTTTCAAAATTCATACCGTGTATGAGTAGTAGATCTGCAACAAACGCTTTAAGTAATCAAAAACAAATTCCAGCACGAAAAACCAAGTCGAATGGATTTGAATGCTGACAGATTAATCTTCACAGAAGTAAGGCCGCTAGCTATAACTTATGTGAAGTAACAAAAAACATTCATTCAGGTATAGTCCTAATTCAGCAATCCTGGACTTATGGAGGTGCAATCAGAAGTAAACTCAGGGGATGGAAACTTTTTCAAGGTAATAAAAAAGATAAACGTCCCCGAGCATGTATTTTTGTCACTTCTGATATGACATGCTCTCTCATACCACAATTTTCTAGCGAAGATGTGGTAGCAGTAAGAGTTAAAAATGTAAGACGAGAAGGAGATAGCTTTGTCTTTGTATCGGCTTACATGGCTTTGAAAGAACCAGCTCCACCAGTAATTCTGAAAGAGCTGCTGTCATTCAGTGACAAAGATAAAATTCCTACTGTTATAGGAACTGATGCAAACGCACATCACACAGTATGGGGCTCCTCCAACGTCAATACAAGAGGTATGGATTTGCTTATGTTCTGTGCTAGTGCGAACTTGCACATCTGTAATGTGGGCAGTAAACCCACCTTCAGAACGAGAAAAAGAGAAGAAGTGCTAGATCTGACTCTAATAAACCGAAATGCTGAGAACTGTATAAGTGACTGGCATGTCAGTGATGTGCCATCCTTTTCAGATCACATGTATATTAGGTTTAGAGTTCAAAGTGGCACCAAAAGAACAAAAATGATCAGGAACGTTAGACGTACTTGCTGGAATAAGTATGCAAACGAACTTGATCACAGGTTGCATGATTTGAATAGTACACCAGTTAGCATATCATCAGTAGATAATATAGAAAAACTGGCATCAACTGTTCAATCACAGATAATAAAATCTTACAATGTATCTTGCCCTCAGCGTAAGATCCGTCGTAAAGCTGAAAATATTTGGTGGAATACAGAGCTAACCTGTCTCCGCAGAGAGGCTCGTAAAGCCCAACGTAAAGCCATCAAATCAAAACTTGGAAGCGATTGGGAAGCTTTTAAGCAGGCCCAATTGATTTTTAAAAATGCCGTAAGAAAAGCCAAGAGAGATTCTTGGTGTCTTTTTACGGAATCGATGAATAGCCACTGTGCAACCGCTCGGCTGACTAAAATTATGCGTCGAAACGAAACGGTGCAACTAAGCAACGTTTTAAGACCTAATGGTCAATTCACCGAATCTTCTGTTGAGACTATGAATTGCCTTTTAGACACCCTAGCACCGGGAAGTCGGGAGGTAAACTATAGTAAAGCAGCAGAAGAACCAAATGATAACACTGCTGTGTTACCAACGCACGACGAAATTGTTAGCTCCATATGTTCACTTGAAAAGATGGAAAGAGCAATAAACGAATTTCTGCCATTTAAGGCGACGGGACCAGACGGTATTTACCCGGTGCTACTACAAAAAGGCTGGAATAGTATTAGAAATATATACCAAACCATTTTCCAAATGTGCTTGAAGTACAGCTATGTGCCGAAAGTATGGAAGGAAGGGACTGGCATCTTCATCCCTAAACCCGGTAAAGAAAACTATCATGAAGTTAAGTCTTTCCGGATGATCACTTTAACTTCCTTTCAACTTAAATGGTTGGAAAGGTTAGTACTGTATCATTTTAATGATGATTCTAATTTGCAAGCAAGGTTTTCTGCATTCCAGTATGGATTCAGAGCAGGAGTTTCAACTGAAACTGCACTGCATGAATTTGTACGACGCATAGAACTAAGCTTGGCAAAGAAAAGAACAGCACTAGGAATATTTCTGGATATTGTTGGTGCTTTTGATAATATCACACATAGTGGCATTGCCGATGCTCTGCGAGAATTGAAGGTGTCGCCTTTTCTCGTCCATTAGATTGAGAATTTACTGAGACACCGCACAGTTCAAGTAGAGCTAAATGGTGAAAAGATTAAAAGAGAAGTAGTAAAAGGGAATCCCCAAGGTGGTATTTTGTCCCCTTTTCTATGGAACTGTGTATTAAACTCCTTGTTGGTAGACCTACGCAACAGGGGTTTTCATGTACAAGCCTATGCCGATGATGTAGCAATTTTGGTCACTGGCACCAACATGCTGTGGATCAAAGGTAGAGCTCAAAAAGCGCTAAATATTGCAAGAAATTGGGCTCATAATCAAGAGCTTCAATTCAGCAGTAAAAAGACTGAAATAGTTCTGTTTACTGACAAAAGGAAGCTGGATTTTGGAACCATGCGTTTAAACGGACGCCAGCTAGAAATTTCCAAAGAAGCAACACTACTAGGTGTAATCCTTGATAGTAAGCCTACCTGGAAACCTCACATAACACGTATTGCTCGCAAGGCGACTGCGGCGTTATTACAATGCAGACAAATAGTGGGCAAAGCGTGGGGATTAAATCCCACCAACATGCGATGGATATACACTGCAATGATACGACCTGTTATCACATATGCGTGTACATCCTGGGTTGGTGGACTAAATAAAAAATATCTAGTGAAAAAGCTTGCTAGAGTACAAAGACTAGCTTGTCTCATGATTTCTTCAGCATTCCCCAGTACCCCCACAGGTGCTCTGGAAGTGCTGTTGAATATCATGCCAATTAATAAATTCATATTGTCAGAGGCGCTAAAAGGTTCATACAGGTTATCCCGTGTGGGCCTTTGGTCAGCCATGACAATCGAATCAACAGGGAAAACTAAAAGTCATGTTGACGTATGCAATGAAGCAAAGGAAAACTTGTCTTTGTTGAGCATGCCCGCAGATTTGATAAACAAAACAAAGATATTTGGAAAACAGTACAATTGCCTTGTTTTAGAACGCAAGGACGCAGTGCAGTTTGAACGTGCTTTAGAACAAAGCATAATCAGATGCTACACTGACGGGTCCAAATTGAATGGAAAAGCCGGTGCGAGTTTCTATATAGAATACCCATCAGGATCTCACACAGACCTAAGTTTTTTCCATTTGGGAAGATATGGTACAGTCTTTCAGGCAGAGGTCTTCGCTATAGCTGAAGTAGCGAAGAAACTGACCATGGAAAAAACTCTAAATGAAGAAATAATAATTTTAGTGGATAGCCAAGCAGCGATACTGGCAATCCAAAATAATACTGTAAAATCTAGTACAGAATTATCATGTATCAAACACCTAAATAAATTGGGTGAAGACAATCACGTCACTGTTGCATGGACGCCGGGCCACACCGGCATCCACGGTAATGAGAAGGCGGATACACTAGCTAAATCAGGATCAGCATTTAATTGCTTCGGCCCTGAGCCTTTTGTTCCAATCCCATATGCGAGCTGTCGCGCTGCAATAAAGGATTGGAGTGTTGAAAGATGGAAAACATCTTGGATAGAACGAAAGGACTGCCTGAGCACAAAAGAAAACGTGGAGTGGGCCTCGCCCCAATTAACTCGTCGACTTTTGAGTCTCAACAGATCTAGATTAAATGAAGTGTTTCAAGTCCTCACTGGTCACTGCAACTTACAGAAACACAGGAAGACCACTGGACGTGACGAGTCACCGACATGTCCAAAATGTAACCTGGAAGAAGAAACTCTAAATCACCATATTGGAGCATGTACTTATTACCAAGCCCTTCGAAGAAAGGTGTTTGGTAAAGAAAAAACCACTATAAAATCTGTGGTACAAAAGCTAAATATAAATCTACTGGCTAAGTATTTGCAGCAGGCCGGAAGGCTTGCTGAATACGGCCAGTAGACTAATCTGAATAAAACAAAAAAAAGCGGTGAAAAATTGTAATGGGCCTAATTGATGGCCTACACAATGTGCCAGAGAGGTTTAAACGTTGTTGTTCCTCTTTGGCACCACCGCCCACTAATAATAATAATACTATAAGCTGAAAGACAAATATACATACCTACCTACCATATCTACACACAGTGAACCAAAAGACCAACAACAACACTCATATTTTTAACCTCATGTTGAAAACAATTAGATATACTTGCTTTTCTAGAGCCACTCGTCTTTGGGAGGATGGCAGAGGCAGCAGCTCTAGTTGGAGCCACCAAGCATAGCAATCTTCTGCGAAAAAGGCTGGATGCTTTGGTGGAATCCCAAGGAAAGAACAACCAAGATCTTCATGCATTCTTGCCATTGAGTACTGGGACTGTCTTTAGGCGTCCAACCAACGAATGTTGAACACAGCCGTTTTTTGGCTGTTCCTTCGTGGTACATTCGTGTCACATGTCCATTAGGGTGCATCAAGTTTTTATCATTTTTCAAAAAAGATATGGCTCGGTGATATTCTTGTTCTCTAGCCAACAAAATTATGACATATAAGTTTTGGGGATGATCGATAACCCCTAGACCCCCCTCGCTTCATCCCACCTCTTGCGGCACCCCGAAATATGAAAGCTAGTATTTTGCGTTGGTTTTTCAACATAAATAGACCATGTTTGGTATCAAATTGATCAGCATTCTACCAGCTATCACACAAAAGCAATTAGAACACAAAGTATGGCCATTTAATTTTTGCCCTATTTAAAAGCACACCCAAAGCCTAAGATATAAAACGTTTTTTGCATAAAAAAAAAACAGGCTAGCTGATATGAGACATGATGTGATGATAGGTATGTACATGTTTAAAAACCATCACAAAGTCAACAAATATGTTTCATGAAACTAGACAGACATGGAAATGAGAGTTGTGTAGTAACAAACTAAAAATAGGGGACTATCTGATAGATACCTTTGGATGAACGTGATCATAGGGCAGCGTTAATTCGCAATGTAGATAGCAGTTAGCAAAATAAAGTTACTTTTGTGGAAACTTTTGATAAAACTTTAAATTGTTTTTTTCTCATCTCTTACCGTAACGAAACTGACTCCAGGAATTTTCGGCGAAGAAGTTAACAAAGATTTTTTGTAGTTAGTTGCATATTTATCCTCCTATCACGAGAAAACGATCAATGCGCTGTACAAGCTCGCTTTGGAGTTGCCAGCCATCTGTCTACCACACCAAGATGTGTGGAATCTGTGACTCTTTTTGCTGTCTTTTTTATCTTACCATCGTTTTTTTTCTTTCTGTGCTGTATGTGTGTGTGTGTTCTTTTTCTTTATTTGATAAATATTGTCGGGTGCTGCAACCATGCTTCTCATGTTACTTTTCTTGATCTTCTATTCTCCCCTTGCATGTTACAACGTTTATCGTTTTGTTGCTTCTTCCCTTTTCTCGTGCTGTCCAATTATACTGTATGTTATTTATGCATATTATTCTTGTGTTGAAGGTACGGAAAAGACACTAACTAACTAAGATGGGGGAATCCTGCTAAGTACCTTTCCCAACGGCACAACAAGTAAATTGTTCTTCACACTGTCCCTTTAATGCTGAGCGTCAAACAGGGCTGTGAATACCAATTTTAAGGTCATTGGTTTGACCCGACTCGGAATCAAAACCCAAGTCTACAGTTCGCGTAACAGACGCTCTTACCACTCGGCCATTTGAGCTGTTATTACAAAAACATTTAAGAAAAAAGTTTCAGAAAAAGATACCTGCTGTGAATCCAATCAACGTTTTGCAAGCAATACTCTAGACAAAATGTAAATTTTTCATGAGTTTCAATATCATATATAAGCAGACTTTCGGACAAAGGTGCAAAATCGGCAAAACAGTTTCAAAGAATTCAAAGCAGCCTTTCGAAAAGAGGTGCCAAAATCGGTAAAGCATTTTCAAAAACACCTGCTGTGAATCCAATCAACACTTTGCAAGCAGTAGACGAAATGTAGTTAATCCTTTGATGAGCTTTTTAAAACATTTTCAATGTTTTTTTTTCCAACTTTAATCAAGGTTTATTGAAAAACAATAATTTAAATCGCATACGAATTTCGCTTGCACGATTGCGCTCAAAACTGAAAAAATACTTGAGCAGCAAGCGTCACAAAATCATTCCACCACAAACGCTATCGCAAGTAAAATAGTTGCGATGCAAGTGCTCACCTATGGCTTTGCCCAACCTAAAAGTGATTGCAGTCTTACTAGTGGCAAAAAATCATGAAGCCTGAATAAGCTATTCAGGTACTCCGTGGTTCACTAGCAGTTTGTTCAAAATTCTAAGAGAATATTCACAAATTAAGCACAAATGGGGGTGTGGATCCACCAGCAGGCGAATGACCACGCAAAAATATGGTCAGGCCAAATGACCACGCAAAAATATGGTCAGGATCCCTTATGTCAAAGTTGGTTAAGAAAAGCATTGCTGCTAAGTGGCAAATCTAAGCTGGCTGGATACTTGCAAGAGTTGGTTTGCTGGAGTTGGATCGAGGCATCCTGGAACAATGAGCAGAGCATTGCTCAGGACAGTGAACATGATGCCAGTATGCGTGGCATGACACCACACTGGAGCAATCTTAATATTTTTGGTGATGATCGTTTGCGTACGTGAGGTTGTCCAGAGGAAAAAATTATTTCTTCAAAAAAAAGCGCTTGATTTATTTGGACATATCTTCACTACTGCATATGTTCATTATTTCTCTATAAGTAGCTGCTCATACCATGAACAAACATGCATTTGTCTGCAAAAAATGTTTAATTTTTTCTATGGACTGAAGAGACTTGGGCAGGATTTCTTGTGTCTTTCTTTCTCATACATTGCAAGCCATCTAGAAACACCATGAGGCTACCTTACGGCACTCGTTTCTTACATTTGATGTTGTGTCTTTATGGGGTAATTAGTTGTTCTAACCGCATTTGCACCTTAGGTGTAAGGCTGGTGGTTAACGTTTATGATATTGTACTCGCTCTGTTGTACGTAATTGTTTTGTCAATATAAGCAAGTCTTTGCGCTTTTCCAGCATCGCTCTCTTGCTGCCATGCATCAATTTATGGGGTGTTTTTGCATTTTTTGGTTAGCTGGAGGGAAAGAACATTTGTTGTACAAAAAGGAGTATATTAGCGATGTCTTTTGCTATCTTGTTTTTAGACAGCCCACAAAAAAATACCTGCCTAGTTTAAAGAGACCACGACCATGCCCACTACGATTAAAACTGCACTGTAGTCCTCAATGTCATGCTTTTTCCTCATGATTGTTTCTGATCAAACAGACTTTTCCTTAAACCCAGTAAATACCACGTTTCAAGACGATTGTGAAACAGCCAACAAGCTTTACTCAACCACTCTCTTAACAAAACAAACATTGAAAGACCAACTGCTCTACAAATAGCTATTTTATTTCTTTTTATAGTCTGTTTGGATATTAAGTGAAAACAAGACATCTTTTGCAACAAAGAACACAGTAAAACCACCAGTGGGTGCGAGCTGAGCAGAGTGACTACACAATCATTCAAAAACTCAATCAAGTCAAAAATTGCGCTAGCTATCTTTCATATTTAATTGAGCAATATATGGAATGTTGTGAAACAAAATTTATAGCTATCTTCCATGTTTAGTTGGGCTATATCTCAAGACACAACATCCCACGCACCACCCAAACACCACACATACAAGTACTTCTGATGTCTGGAACCGAAAAAAAAAACAAAAAAAAAACAAGAAAACACATTATGTGAACTTATTTTGAATTTTTAAGCCAGAGTTATCAAACACTTACCCTTAATGAAGTGAACAAAGATTTCTTTGGCTCCCATTGCATTAGACTTTTTGCCAACAGCAACCTGGATGTGATTAAGGAGAGTCCCTTCTGTACGTGCCTCAATGCATTTTGGTTGGAACATTAAACCTGGAACATAGACAACTTGTCGTAGAGCAGGGTTTCTCAACTGGGGGTCCATGGTGGAAGGAGCCCACGACCTGCTACTTGCAGTGTTGAGCAGTGCCGAGGTACAAAAGTACTGCGGAACTGTAACGCGGTATTTTTTAGTAGGGGCATACCTTTATTAGTAACGACAATATTTTTAAAAAATGTACCATTTTTAATACCGCCATTACTTTTTTAACTGTTATACTCCATATTTTGGTACTTTTTTCGAATGAACTTTGAGTGCAAAACCGGAAAAACTCACACTTGCAACTTCAAAAATGAATAAGCCGCGAACGCTGCCATCTGTTAACAAGGAAATCGAAGTGAACCAGTTTTCCCGTGATGCGTGATAGGAAAAAAAATCATTTTTCAGTGCGCAAAACTTGCAACTTAATAAGAAATGTTGTAACGTTTTCTGCCAGATACCGGTACTGTTATAACTCCAGGTACAACTCCAATGGGTTTTTAAAACAATGTACTGTAGTTCATCTTCTAACTGTTAGTAGTGGCTTTTGTGTGATGTGTTACCCAAAACACTCAATATTAGTTTCATCATGAGACAGAGTCGACACCAGAGCAGTCAACTTAGGGGGACAAACGCTTACCAGGGGCAGCCAAAGTTTGGAATATTTGGCAAAATTATGCACTAAAGCCAGGCCCCCCTGGCCCCGGCCATGAAACAATTTTGCCAGCAAGAACGCAAGCCTAATATTTTATTTTAACTTTAATCTAAATTTAACTAATGTTACATAAAAACATGCCTAAATCAAGACTATAGCTTTCCTCCTCGACCAAAAATTTGGAAAAACTATTAAGTGCTCCAAAACAGTGATCCAAAAAAAGCAAGTTTTCAGCCACTGTCTTTGGCCCAATTGGACCTTGAAAAAGCCTTGGTTGCGCACCTGCTCGCAAGCAAACAGTTAACAATTTACTAAAACAATAACGGCCAGCAAAGATTAAATAAATTATTTTTTCTAAAATGTATTTTTTTATACATCACCTCAGTTACTGCAATGGACGTAGAAATTATCAGGATTTCTGGCTAACTTTTTTATCATGAGAAATGAATTATAAGAGCTTACTAAAAGGAAACATTTTTGCTACTCGTTTCACGAAAAATTTGAAAAACATTCATGGGGCCTTCAAACAAATTTGAGAATGAACCCACTAATGGTACGCAATTTATAAAAGAATACCCAAATGATAATTTTGCAGAAAAAAAAAAACAGAAATTTTTTCTTCAAAAAGTACCGAAAATCGGTACAGAGTACCATTATCATCGTTACTTTTTAACAAATGTACTGTCATCGGTACCGACGATACGTTTTTAGCAAAATACCGATATCGTTGTTACTTTTAAAGAACCAAGTGCCCAGCTCTGCATGGTTGCTTCAACTTACTTTACGAACGGCTTCTCAGGCACTGAAGTTTTTTTTTGCCCTTACACACCCATTTGTGGGTTTCCTGCAGCAAAAACTTGGTTTTTGCTCTTTCAACACACCATTTGCAAATAGAGACCTTTTATCTTCTTGGGGGTCCACGCTGAATAGGTATACTGGTACACGAACCAAAATGAGTTGAGAAATCCTGTCGTAGAGTAACATGTAAGGCAAATACAATGAAGTAGTTTCAGGTGCAAGCCTGAGTTGAAGCATGGAATATCATAATGATGGTCGAAAAAGTCGATTACCCCCGATTAGCAAAAACAGGAAGCTGGGACGCACACACATAATTAAAAACTACATTCAGTTTCTTGCCAACGTCACGGCTTAGTGTCTAGGTCACAACTCTAAAAAAAATGTTGCAGCGACGGCAAGCCGATTGCGACACTGTGTTCATTCTGACTGGCTCAGAAATCAAACCCCCAAACTCGTGCACCAATAGCAGTGTCTTCAACCACTATGCCAACCAGCCAGTACCAATCTTCAACCACTATGCCAACCAGCCAGTACCAATCTTCAACCACTATGCCAACCAGTCAGTACCAATCTTTAATCGCTATGCCAACCAGCCAATACCAATTTTCAACAACTATGCCAACCAGCCAGTACCAATCTTCAACCACTATGCCAACCAGCCAGTACCAATCTTCAATCACTATGCCAACCAGCCAGTACCAATCTTCAACCACTATGCCAACCAGCCAGTACCAATCTTCAACCACTATGCCAACCAGCCAGTACCAATCTTCAACCACTATGCCAACCAGCCAGTACCAATCTTCAACTACTATGCCAACCAGCCAGTACCAATCTTCAACCACTATGCCAACCAGCCAGTACCAATCTTCAACCACTACGCCAACCAGCCAGTACGCTTGCACATTCTGTTGCTTTTTCAACCACTACAAGACATACAACACATTTGACAAAATCAAGCTGGCTAAAAAGATTGGAACTATTTTCACTTCTACTGTTTTGTTCTTTATTTTTAACCCGAAATCCGTCCAAAAGGGATCATCAACATAATGCAACTTATCTAAAGTGACAAAGGCCAAGGATTGAAGGTTTAAGTTAAACTGACAATCTTGCAATATTAGGCAATAAGCATCAAGCATTAAAAAGGCAATAAATACGAAGGTCTGAAAAAACTTTCTGCTAGTGATGGATTTATTTATTATGAAGTGACATTTAAACATAGAACACATTTCGTCTGTCTATGCAATGAACAAAATTTTTTATGCAATATAATTTCATGTTGCGATATGATTTTATTGCATCCACCTAAAACAAAGTAACAAGAAGTGCTTGGTCGTCGTCGTCGTTTGGCGGGGCATCTCTTCCAAGACAGATGGAAGGACCAAGGCCGAGGGTTTATCCTTTTACCACCCTGGCCACCAAATTGCTTGGGTCAGATGCTGACTGTAAGGGACTTCAGCCAGCATCTTGTTTCGTCATCCAAAACCATTAGACCAAACATACCTCGGGGTGCTCGATGTATGGGACACTGTGAGATGATGTGATCTGCGGTTTGTTCACTAGCACCACACTCACAATTCGCTAGAGGAGCGAAACCCCATTTATACATGGACGAACAGAAACGTCCAACACCAGAACGCAGACGGTTGAGCTTGACCCAGGCTGCCCTCGGCAGACCCATACCCAAGGGTCTGGAGCTAGCCTTGGGAATGAAAGCGTGGAGTGACAATTGACTGAAAAACATTCATAGGGCCTTCAAACAAATTCCATGTCCCATGTCCCATTTCAAACACCATGTCTCATTTCAAATTCCATGTCCCATGTCCCATTTCAAACAACTCCATGTCCCATTTCGTGTTCGTCCACTCGGCTGCACGGACGTCCATCTCAGAAAGACTGTCTAGTAATTTCCGAGCAGCAGGTACAAATGAGCGTCTAGATTTCAATCTCTCCCTACATACGTCCTGTGACTCATGAAACTGGCCATGTAAAATGTGGTCAGGGTCCAGGGAGCTGCGGTTGGCTAGGGAGAGTGTCGCTCCTTGGTGGCGAAGCTCAGCTGGCTGGATGCCTGAAAGAACCGGAAGGTAGACCGATGGAGTGGGACGCAGGCACCCAGTGACAATGCGCAAGGCGTCATTTATTACACTGTCGATAAGCCGTATGTGCACGCTGCGGCACCAGACTGGTGCGCAGTACTCGGCACTCGAGTAGACCAGAGACAGGGCAGCTGTGCGTAATGTCTTAGCGCTAGCACCCCAACCTGTTCCGGCAAGTCGCCTCAACAGTGAGACGCGAGCACTTAACTTCTTGCGCAATGCTTCCAGGTGAGGACGATATGTGAGCGATCTGTCCAGTTTGACCCCAAGATAAGTGGGAACTGGACAGAAAGGTAAGGTCTTACCGATGTTACAGACCTTAAGCTCATGCTTAGCCTCTCGATTGTGGAGGTGAAAGGCCGCCGTCACCGTTTTAGTGTGGCTAAGCTTCAATCGCCAGGTCTGGAGATATTCCGAGAGTGTAGTCATGTCCTGGCTTAGAGTCCTTTCCAACTCCTTCCATTCTCCAGATGTATAAAGTATCGCCAGGTCGTCGGCATAGGCGAACTTCTTGGAGGTTATGGAGGGGATATCATATGTATAGATGTTGAAAAGGAGGGGGGCCAGGACCGATCCCTGGGGGACGCCATTTCTCAGGCGTCGTAACCTGCTGGGCTTGCTGTCGCCAGTTGTTAGGGTGAAGCTTCTGTTGCGGATCAGCTCCATAATCATACGAACCATGTGCTTGTCCGGCAGAAGCCGCAACAGCTTGCAGGTGAGGCCACGGTGCCAGACAGTGTCATAGGCAGCTGTCAGGTCGATAAAGACGGCACCGGCCTTCTTTTTCGCTTCGAATGCATTCTCAATGCTTTGCGTGAGCAAAGTGACTTGATCCACGGTAGATTTTCCACGTCGAAAACCCGCCTGTTCCCGTGGGAGCAGAAGGTCAATAAGAGGTTCGACGCGGGCGTAGGTAAGTCGCTCGAGAATCTTGTAGGGAACACAGAGCAAGGAGATCGAATGATAGCTCCTTGGGTCCTCTACCGGTTTCGAAGGCTTTGGGACCGCTACTACTAGCGCTCTTCTCCAGATCTTAGGAATTTTGAGGTGGTGCAGGCAGGAAGATAGGAAGCCACGTAGCCAAGATTTTAAGCCGGCTCCAGCATGGATTATTAGCTCCGGACAAATGGAATCAGGTCCAGGAGCTTTGCCTGGTTTTAAATGTTGGAGGGCAGCAGCGAACTCCCGATGGGAAAAACTCCCGGAGACATTCGCAGGATGTAATGGCTCAGCCTTCCAAAGGTCAGACACTTCCTGTAAAACGAGCCGAGATGAGCGTCGATTCGAGATGAGCGTCGACACTTCCTGTAAAACGAGCCGAGATGAGCGACAAGAAGTGCTATAACAAGCTCACTTAGGAGTAACCAGCCACCTTTCTACCACTTTAAGGTCGTCGTGTAGTTGGGCATCCTCTTCCGACGGTTTAGATGTTGACGGCGTTGATTTTAAGCCAGCATCGGATGTCATCATCCAGGACCAACAAACCTTGTATTCCTTTTGGTGCACGATGTAGGGGGCATGTAGAAATGATGTGGTCTGCAGTTTACTCAGAGGCACCACACTCACAATTCGGTGAAGGAGCAACACCCCATTTGTACATGGATGAATGGAATCGCCCTACGCCAGTCCGCAGACGATTCAGTTTTACCCAAGATGTCCTGGGCAAACCCATTCCAAGAGGCTTAGGACTGGCCATGGGAATAAAAGCATGAAGCCTTGATGCACTTTTCAAGTACTCCATGTTCCATACATAATCCATCCATTGCGCTGCGCGAATGTCTGATGCGGTCAAACTATCCAGTAGTTTCTGTGCAGCGGGTGCAAACGGGCGTCTTGATTTGAGCCTTCCCTGGTGCGCATTTTGTTTCCCGACCAGCTGCTTTAGCTGCTCATGTAGAATATGAGCAGGGTTAAGGGTTGCGCGGTCAGCCAGGGAGAGTGTCGCTCCTCGACGGCGAAGCTCAGCTGGCTGGATGCCTGCGAGGATTGGCAAGTAGTCCGTTGGAGTGGGTCGCAGACATCCAGTGACAATGTGCAAGGCGTCATTTAATACACTGTCGATTAGCCGAGTGTGAGCACTACGACACCAAACAGGTGCGCAGTACTCAGCTGTGGAGTAAACCAGGGACAAGGCGGCTGTTCGCAATGTTTTGGCTCTTGCACCCCATTCCGAGCCTGCAAGTCGCCTCAACAGTGTGACGCGAGTGGAAAGTTTCTTGCGCAATGCCTCTAGGTGATGACGAAAAGTGAGCGACCTGTCCAGCTTTACACCAAGGTAGGTTGGAGTTGGACGGTATGGCAATAGTTTGCCGTTGTTGAAGATTTTGAGCTCACGTTTCGCCTCTCGGTTGTTTAAATGAAAGGCCGTCGTCACCGTCTTAGTGTGGCTGAGCTTCAGCCGCCAAGTCTGGAGATACGCTGAAAGTGTTGTCATGTCTTGGCTTAGAGTGCCCTCTAAAGTCTTTCAGTCTTTCGAGGTATGCATCAATGCCAGGTCGTCGGCATACGCATACTTCTGGGAAATTGTGGAAGGCAGATCATATGTGTAGATGTTAAAGAGGAGGGGAGCCAAGACTGATCCCTGTGGGAGACCATTTTGCAAACGTCGTAACGTGCTTCGCTTGCTGTCACCGATGGAAAGGGTGAAACTTGTATTTCGGATAAGTTCCATAATCATTTGGACCATGTGTTTATCAGGAAGGAGTCTCAGCAGCTTACAGGTGAGGCCACGATGCCAGACAGCGTCATAAGCAGCTGTCAGATTGACAAAACAGCACCGGCCTTCTTCTTGGTCTCAAATGAGTCCTCGATGTGTTGGGTAAGTAGAACAGTTTGGTCTACTGTGGACCTCCCCTAACGGAACCTAGCTTGCTCCCAAGGAAGAAGCGGGTCGACAATGGGCTCGATACGGGTGTAAACGAGCCTCTCGAGGATCTTGTAGGGGAAACAGAGCAAAGAGATGGGGCGATAGCTCTTGGGGTCCTCTACAGGTTTCATTGGTTTGGAGATCGTGACAACCAACGCTCTTCTCCAGATTTTTGGAATTTTGAGGTGGTGCAAACAGGATGAAAGAAAGCCACACAGCCAGGATTTCAGGGCAGCTCCAGCATGGAGCAAAAAGCTCAGGGCAGATAGAATCTGGGCCTGGAGCTTTTCCTGGTTTCAGATGTTTGAGGGCGGCTGCGAATTCTGAGGGAGTAGAGCTTCCACAGACATTCACTGCACTTGTTGTAGAGGCCCTCCAAAGATCAGACACTTCCTGAGACACAAGCCGGGATGACTTGCGATCAATATCCTCGTATTTGCCGTTATTGACCAATACTGATGCGATGGCATTGGCTGAAACTGCACAATGCCGAGGGGAGCGTCGTGATCTACCAGTTAAGTTGTTTAATATGCTCCATGCTTTACGACTGGAGTGAGAAAAGTCGATGGTTTGGACTGCCTCAGACCATCGGTCCCTGCGTTTTCTGTCAAGCCTGGACAGCAGGGCAGAAGCAGCCCTGCTAGAGTCGGATCCCTCAGGCGATTGCAGAAACATCTGATAGAGGTTCTCACACTCAGCATCCCAACACGGAATGTGGTCGATTCGTCGACCACGTGGGATATACTTTTTGGCTGCTGTGCTGATGGCATTACAGAAGTCCTGGTATGCCCGATCTACATCAGAATTATCAGGTGGCAACAAGCTCTTAGCGAGTTGGTTGGTCACGGCATTGTAATGGCTCCATTTGGCCTTGCGGAAGTTCCATCGCTTAACAGGCATACTCGGAACTGACAGAGTAAGCCTTGGTGGAACAATGAGCGAAGGTCGATGTTGTGACCTAGGAAACTTCTCTAAAATATGCCTGTCAGGTAAGCGACTATCAGGACCAACAGTAACAAACGCCAGGTCCGGGTTGGTGAGAGTGTTCCAGCGGCCTGAGTCGAAAGTGGCCATGTCCTTTGGGTCATGGAGAGGGACAAGACCATTAGGGCTTGCCCAAGCAACAAGGCACTCTCCATCAGCGCTGTTGCTGCTGTACGGTAGCCCCAATTCACATGCGGGCAGTTGAAATTACCCGAGTATAGGACAGAGTGTGAAAACACTGGTAGGTCGGTAGTCTGCAATGGTGTAGGTGGAGGTTTGTAAACATTGACAATTTTATAGCCATCAACGTCTACGCATAACTACTCAGTCTCTGATGTAAATGGGGACTGATCTACTAGGATCCATTTTAGTCGCTCATGGACAAATGTAGCAAGGCCGTGTATCCTGTTTAAACAGGACCCAGCTGGTGCGAAGCCTAGAATCAAAAGCTTGTCGGTAGAAGCACAGTGGGTCTCCTGTAGTAGGATGACGAGTGCCTCAAACTGCACAGCGAGATGGTGAAGGACATTCATCTTGCTTGAAGTGAGGCCTTCAATGTTCAGCTGCAGGATTGCTAGCCTTCGGAACTTGTTGACAATGTGCCCTGAAGCAGAGCAAACATTGCCCCGTCCTGAAAAGGACGTTTGCTGGTTAGTAGGCCTTGGCTGAGCATCGGGAAGAGTGGATACCCTTCCGGGTCGGCAGATTTGGTTTCGGTTTGTCATTGTAACTTTACAAGAGAAAAGCTTTGTACAGACTTAATCACAGCCCGGGCTACATGGAAGCATCTGCCATCCGGGCCGCTTTAAGGTGAGGAAACTTGTAAAGTACTTAATACAAAATTTCCTTTAAGGTGAGGGAATCTTGTAAAGTGCCTTTCACAACGATTCGACGAGTGAACTTGCAGGCTAGTTTTTCATACCATCCCTTTACTAAAACGCCAAGCAGGAACCTGTAAATACCAGTTTTAAAGCTATTGATTTAACCAGATTCCCAACCCAAATCTATCGCTCCTGAGGTAGCTGCTCTATCCGCTCAGCCATCTTTATGGCTTGCAATACGTGGTCTAAAAAGCATTATCTTGATCAAAAATGTACTAGTAACACCTAAAAGTTCACACATACTGGTACACAAAATAAGGAACTGTGGTATTAATTGACCAATAAAGGTTGCCAACCTAGTCATTTTAGCAACCATAAAATCGATGAAGACCCCAAAATATATAATTTTGGCTGAAGATCACAACTTTTCTTGCAAGTGCTAAACTTGCTTACACGTAACTACGCCAAGAGTTATACATAGGTAAGGTGAAGAAGGAAAGGTTTCATCTCAACATTTTTGACTTACCAACATGCAAAAAATCACGTGAGCACTTACCTACAAGTCGACGTATTTCAGCATCGATAACCACTTCCTCAGAAGTCTTCTGTTTCATAGCTTGGGATTTTGAAGAAGTAAGATGATCATATACTCTGACTACATCATCACTGTTCAAAGATGAAATCTGCATAACATGCAAACTCAAAGAAACTCGTATAAATCAGATACATCTTTTTCATCAAACAGATGTAAAATAAGTTCCGTCGGTTGTCTACACGTATTTTCTTGTTTTATAATTCCTTTGCCTTTGTTTCAGAACCCATCGATTTATCTTGGCAGGGAATAGCACAAAAAACATGAAATTAAATCAAAAAAGGTGCTTCAAATCACCACGCTACTTCACAAACAAATACACTTTGAGTAGGGTGCAACATTTTTGACATTACTTTGACAAATTGTTGCTCCCTAGTAATTTTGAATTGTGAAATGACCCAACTTCATGTGAAAAAAAAAGGTTTGCTTAAGCGGACCATACGTTCCCCTTTTCTGTTATGTGCCCCCCAAATGGGTTGATTTTCTATATCAAGATGCAATTTGGTTTTATGCCTGGAAGAGGGACAATAGATGCTCTGTTTATTCTTCGCAGAATGCAAGAGGAATAAAAGGCAAAAAGCTGTACATGTGTTTTGCAGATTTTGAAAAAGCATTTGATCGAGTTACGAGAAAAGTCATGGAATGGGCGATGAGAAAGAAAGTTCCAGAGGCAATGGTGAAAGCAGTGATGCGTCAGCATAACGGAGCAAAGAGAGAAGTTAAGGTGGGATAGGTTTATCAGATAAATTTTCTGTAAATGTTGGTGTACATCAAGGATCAGTGTTGTCACCACTGCTGTTCGCGATTGTGGTTGATGCAGTGATTGAGAGAGTGAGGAACGGTTCAATCAATGAAATTTTATACGCAGATGACTTGGTTTTGGTTGGCGAGACCATGACAAATTTAAGGGATAAATTCTGGCAATGAAAAGAAGCGTTTGAAGAAAAAGGAATGAAGAGTAAATCTTGACAAGACGAAAATAATGGTGAGTGGTTTGGAAGAGAAAGTTACAGCAAGCAAGATAGATCCATGCGATGTATGCGGAAGGAGGGTAAAAGTCAACGCAGTCTTTTGTACCAACTGTGTGAGGTGGGTTTATGGAAGGTGTACATCCATGAAAAGATTCATTCCTGGCCTGGCCAAGAACGTTGCTTGCACATAATGTACAACTTTAGATGAGGATGGCGTGGAACCAATTGAGAATTTATGCGATGGATTGCAAACAGTGAATGAGTTTGGTTATTTGGGAGACAAATTGAAAACTAGTGGAGGATGTAAGGCTGCAGTTACAGCAAGAATGAGAACTGGATGGATTAAATTTAGAGAATGTAGTGAGTTATTGCTCGGAAAAAGATTTTCATTAAAGATCAAAGAAAGAGTTTTTCAGAGTTGTGTCCGGTCTGCAATGTTGTAAGGCAGTGAAACGTGGTGATTGAGAGAAAAAAAAATGGTGGGTATTTTGAGAAAAACAGAAAGAGCAATGGTGAGAGCAATGTGTGGTGCCAAACTAGCCAACAGGGAAAGTGCAGAAGATATGATGGATATGTTGGGATTGAATCAAACCATAGCAAGTGGAGTGCGATGGTTGGGACATGTTTTGACAAAAGAGGATCGTGATGTAATAAGGAATGCTTTAGAATTTAATGTTGAGGGACAAAGAAAGAGAGGACGACCGAAAAGAACGCAGAGAAAGCAAGTAGAAGAAGAACGCTTAAAAGCTGATCTGAATTTGAAGGATGCCCACAATAGAACTAACTGGAAAGAGAGAAAGTGTGTGTGTGTGTGCAATTTCCATGAGGTCATTCCGGCCACCTCCATTAAATGGGGACAACAACAGATAATGGCATCATCATCAATATACTAGATATACTGTCTGTTTTTCTTCCCGGAATTCGTGACTAGAATTTTAATCACTACTGCTCTAAAATGATGGCATCACCACGCTCAGATTTAAAGAACAAAACTTCCACGAAAGCAGCAGAGGAAGTCTAACATGACAAAGTATTTAAATTTTTCTTAGGAGGCCATTGGACATGCTAGATGGCTAACCATAGCAAGTGGATATCTAAGAATCAAACTTTTTGATATTAGTACTTCGAAGGCTAGTCAAATTGATGTGTTGTATGATAATATTGTCCAATTTGTGATTGATGTGTATGTTACATAATTTTTCAAATGCATTTGCATCCCAGTGCAATTCAAGGTCCTTTAGTAGTCCCCAAAATGAGAAAATTCAAGAAAGCATGCAAGGTGTCTCAGTCTGCAAAGAAATGCTTCATGGCTCACCAAGAGAAATGGTCGAACCCAACCACAGCTGCACTGAGTGCACTGTAAGAGAATATTGATGTATCAAGAATTTCGACTGCAGAAAAGTCACACACCAAAACTCTGCTCTGGTCCATCGCCCACTAGCTGCATTTCTGGATGCAACTTCTGCAGCTTCACCGTGCCTTACAACTGGAAGAAAAGAAGATTGGGAAGCCATGTCATGTGAATGGCCGATAGGTCAAGAAAAAAAAAAACTAACTAACGACAAAATCAGTGACACAGATGATGTAGACACGAAGATTAATAGATACATCAACCATGCTTATTAATCGTAATTATTGCGCTCATTTCTTGCCTGCCACTGCTTGTTGCTTATTATTACACTGTCCAACAAAAATTTTGTATCTGATATCCTGAAGAGCGTGTAAGCGTAACTTTCGGGTGCTGAATCCAAATCTGCAATCAATTTTTTTTCCACCATGTCTAGTTTCTGAGATATTGAATAAATGATAAAATTTGACTCGATGCATTCTTATTACTGCGTTCAGGATGTTGTTACACCATTTCTAAAAGTGTGAACAATAGCTGCTACTACAAATGGCAATATTTATTGAACTCTATCAAAGCAATGTATACAAAAGTGATGATACAGCTGGTCTTAAGCTGATATTGCTGTAAAACCAACTGAAGGGTAGAAGCATGGGAGTTAATATCTGAACTTAGCCTGTATCAAATTTTATGTGGTAGGTCTAACAACGCATTACCCACTTATCAACTCCGATTGAAGGGTGAGGTAACTCCATATAAGTCACAAAGAGGCAACTCAATGTGGGCTTTATTTAACTTAAAACAATACCAAATCTGAAAAGAAATATCATTTAATTAATTACTCACAACTAAAGTAAAGTACCTTGCCATTACGGTTCTGAACAAACACTGCACTCAACATACATCTTATACAACTGAGGTAAACGAATTACTAAAAGACAATTCTCGCAATGCAGGCAAATTATCGAGTTGTCAAATCACGCAGTAACAAGGCACAATTGCAATTACCACTAAGGAAGTTTGAGCAACAGTTTGGTTTGAGAACTCAGTGAGAATTCATAGATCGTAGGTTCGATACTTAACTCACTTAATGATACAAAGGGTTTGGGCTTATGTATTCAAAAGAGAAACTTGGACTTTTCAAAAGGGAAGCTAAAGTGAAAGAATGAGTGTTTATTGTGCCGAAAATTCGAAAACTACTGCTAGATGACCAGTTTACAGAAAAACTTAATCCTACAGAATTGAATGCTTGGAAATCATTTAAACAGGTTGTCGACAATTTTTTGGGCAAATACAAAGCTGAAAACTTTGTTGAAATTGTTAAAAACGTGTTGTAATCCTACCAACGATTGGGTTGCCGAATGTCATTAAAGCTGCATTTCCTCCATGCTCATCTTGACTTTTTTTCACTGAACTTGGGGCAGTGAGTGATGAGCATGGAGAAAGGTTCCATTAAGACATTGCTGCGATTGAAATACATTATAAAAGGAAGTCTAACGCTAGCATGATGTGTGACTATTGCTGGTTTCTGCAGAGAAAAAATGCATCATCTTGTATTCGCAGCGTTGAACGTCCTAAATTGTTATAGATACTCAAGTAGCGTTACTTGTAAGTACCGTATGACTGAGGTCAGTTATTCATTAAACTTTGAGTTTGTGCTAGCTGACTTTATTCTAGTGACAGCTAGGTATTATCATTGATCACTTAGACTAATTGCATGCCATTCTTGGTATATAAAGGTTATCGCAATGATGCCATTATGTAAAATTCGAACAAAAATACACATAATGACAGTTTTTAGTATCTCAAAAACAAATCAAAAAAATCTGGCTGTAGATTCGAAATCAGCACTCCAAAATTAGCCAAAAACAGTTGATAAAAACCTCAGATACATGCGATAATTCGTTGTTGTTCAGTGTTATTTGTGTTGACTATTGTACCTTAAATATGTTATTAAATACACTAAAAACTCATTCTACATCATGTGATGTAAAAACCAAGTTTTCAGTGTTCCCTCTAAGCTGTGCGCATGTGCGCGTTCACATGGCTTTCAGAGACTGCGCACATGCATAAATTTACTGCGCACAGACATATCATGATGAAGCAATGTTCTTAGTTAGCAAGTTAAGAAAAACTGTCCTTGGACCTGCTAAAAGGACACATTTCTTCGCAAAATGTACCATGCAGTGGCGTAGTGCTATTGGCCCCGGCCCCCCAAATTTTCCGAGATGTATTAGTTACTTTTTATAATTTGAAGAATTCAAAATAAAAAAAAAATTTAAAAAATATGCCAGTGCCATTTCGCTTTCATCCTTCAAACTAACTCATACCCCTCTTTTTTATACTATGAATTCCATTGTTCTGTGTTTTAATTTTTGCTTCAATCAATCACTTCGACTCAGAAGTAAAGTCAGTTTTTTTATCTGTAGTTAGAATTTAGTAAACATTTTGCATGCGTTATTAAAGATCATAGCCTAGAACACACCTATACACGTCATTCCATCATATGCGTCAAAACTGATAATGATTGCAGCCTCCTTTCATTTATTTTAGCCCAGCTTCTGCTTTTAGACATGACCTACAAAAATATTTTGTATTGCCTGACACCATAATAGTGACTGCACTCACTGCAGGTATCGGTACGTCTTTTCTCGATAAGAAGAGTTTTTTTTAAGTGAAAGCTGTGATATCTGTTGGTGGTTGGGGGCTCCACCCCCAGATACCCCTAGCCACTGGCGCTAAGGCTTCTCCCCCAGCCACGTCCCCCTCCTTCAAAAATGAAACATGCAATGAAAAATGTACCAGCAGTAACAACCAAGAGAAGTTGCGCTACTTAATTTCAACAGCTGCCATATTCAATTTATTCATGGGCTGTTGCACAAATCTTAGTCATTTCTAAAAAAGTGTGCACTCGCCAAACTTTCTGTGCACACAGACTGCAAAAAAATAGAGGGAACATCGCAAGTCTCTATGTTCACCAGAACTCGAAATACAGAAGATTGACTGAACGTGACAAAAAAGAGGAGCATGGCCCTCCTAAACCATTTTTTTTTCAAAAACTTCTTATCTTTTATCCAACTTAGCCTATTTCACAATCTAAAACAATTAGGGCATGAAGATACTACACCCTAACTTCGAGCCCGTTTGAGTATTAAGAATGCTCACACACCACAATGTGTTGTAAAACATTGTCTTTGGGATCCTCAATCGTGGCAGAATTAATTGTGCAAAGTCGAACAAATGACAGAGACCCACTAGCTACATCTCTATGCAGTTAATTTCACTGTGAACGAGGGCAAGTTGAATAGATAAGGTGACTTCATACTGCACTAGAAGCTAGGATGGAAATTACCAATTGCAAGAACGCTTGTTTCTGTACCAACACAGTTTGGCTGCTGGTGACGAATTGAATCAAGAGCAGTCTTATTAGGTAGTAAAATTGAGTCGTTGCATTAAAAAAAAACAACTTGCTGTTTGCAACTGCAAATTTTCAAACAAATGGATGAGGCTTGAAAAGCTTAAGTAAAGTGCTGAGAGTGAATATAAATCCAGGCTTAGAATTAGCCAATATTGCCAGTGAGACAGTTTGATATTCCCAAAGCTTTTCGTTTGACATTTGTCAAGAAAATCGTCAGGATGCAAGAATAGAGCAGCGAACCTTTATATAGCGCAAAGTGCATCGAAGAGAAAAGAAAAAAAAAAATGCGTACATTCCTGATTGGGTGATGTGAACCAACCAATCAAAAGCGCTAGTGAGTGATTTTCAAAGCGTAGACAAAGCCGTTACCGGTGCAAATGGAAACTGCCACTTGCTTAATTGAATTCAGTTTCAACAATATTATGCACAAGCAAATTGACGTTGTGGCTATGGCGTCACCTTTGGGACCAGCTCTTGCTGACGTCTTTGTTGGATTCTGTGAATATGAGCTTTTCAGTAATATAAAGATATCCTTATTGTCCCATCGCTCGATTGATGACACCTTTGTAGAGTTTAACAAGGAAAAGAATTGTAAAGAGTTTTTTATCTACCTCAACTCTCCCCATCCCTTGTTACGCTTCACATTTCAAAAGGAATGTGATAATTGTCTATCTTTTCTTAATTTTCTTAATAAAAGATGCTTAATTTTCCATGCAAAACCAAGTGAGGAGCAAAAAAGATCATCACGTCGGCAGATGACAAATTTTTCACGCAAAATTAAGAGAAGAGCAAAAAAAAAGGTCATAACGAGCGCAAATGTCCAATTTTCTAGGCAAAATCAAGTGAAGAGCAAAAAAAAGGTCATCACGTCCGCCAGATGTCAAATTTTCCAAGCAAAAGCAGGTGTAGAGCAAAAAAAAAAGTCATCAGTCCCGCAAAAAAAAAAAAGAACATGACAACTGATTAACCCTTAAACGCCCAAGTGTTTTGCCAGTCACTATTACCTGTGGGTCGCTAGCGACCCAGGGGTAAAAACCATTGCTATAGGTTGCTATTCGTATTTTTTTTCCAATATGCTTACGAAATAAGTAAAGAAGTTGCATGCTCACTGTCATTGACCCTCAACAATCATGTTTCAGTATAAACAGACTCAATTTTTAGCAATTTCAATTAAATAGTTAAGGCGTACAATAATACTCTGTTAGATAATAAGACCAAGGAATTAATTTAATCTGTCATTGTATCAGCAGAAAGAAAAAACAAGAAATTTGAAACAAATGCAGTTTTTAGGGATGCCTATGCAGTGGGAATGATAACGCCAAGGCAATGACAATGATCATGCTAAGACAAGAGTGACGCGGCACAGTAGGAGCATAAAGCTGTGACTTGCTTGTGGTTGATATCACATTACCCATCGCATTGCGTGCACGTACCAGCCGTTTGGCAATCCAGAGAAGACGTGCAAATGTGGTTCCGCCGTCTTCTGCATTCACTTTCTGATATGTAGCTGACTGAGAATAGTAAGTGATAATTTTGCAATCACATTTCTGCAGCTATAATTTTGCTAGCAGCTTCTGAAAGTTGTTTCATTTGCTCTTGATGCTGTGATTTGTAGAAATGCGGCAAACTTATCTCTCGTTTTATAATCTTCATCACCATAAAAGCGTGGGTTTACTGCAATTTACTCAAACTGATTATAGCAAAAAAAGCTGAAAAAAGAAGCTCTGTTTGATGAGCCAAATAACTATGAATAACCAACAAAGAGATTCGTGTTGAAATTAATGCGCATCAATCATTGTCTGTATTAGAGATTGTAAAGATTGTATTAGGGATTGCATCAAAGAGATTGTCAGCGACATGGCCTAGCAGTACCGCGCGCAGGTGACAGATCCTACTCGACGGGTTCGATTCACAGCTGGAGCCGATTGCATTTGACATATTTAACGGGTGGCTGCTGACTCAAAGAGCGCAAGCTCACTTCGCAGACTTCCTCAATAACTGTTGAATTTTCAGTTCAATTTAATTTGAAAATAACCTCAGTTATTTATGATTTATTTAATCAGATACACACAACCAACAAATCAGATGGTACCCACTGCTCTAAGGTCCCTTCTTGCACAATTTTCAAATGATGGACAGCTGCAATCTGCCTTAGCAAATCATTATCAGTGGCAAGAAAAAACATATTCCCATTATGGATGTCTTTTGCAGCTCCGAATATAGCCTTGCGGTGATTTGCCTAAAATGTTATCCGCAAATTCTAGAGGATGAGGACGTGTGGTAACCCACACACGACCATTTCTATATTGAAATAAGCTTTTCGCTGAAAGATCGCTCGTCCTACCAACAGTGGGGTCTTTACCATCAATCTCCACCCTATACTGCTTTTAGTCAAATCATTTTCTGCAGTTGTCACTTGTCAGCTCATAATCTGACACTGTCTCTGATTGTATTATGGATGTCGACAGCAGATGAGTCATCATCCATACTTGTGTGAGCTATGCTAACGTTTTTATAATGATGCTTGGTCAATGTTATCTTTAGAATACTCGTTTTCAACGGTGGTTTAATCATCTGAAGCACTCTCCTCCAAATCTGACAAACCTGCGGGCCTAATATTGAACTGCGGCTCTTGCTGCATTCAATACCATTTAGCTTCAAGAAAAACTTGCAATATTACTCTGAAAGTACTGTACGTGAATTCTTTTGCTACATTCGCCATTGCATACAAACATTATATTTACGGTACTTTAAAAACTTACCACTGACGAAACAGCTCGCCATTAAAAAAACTTACACTATTACCCAACATGGGTCGCTAACGACCTTATTGTTTTTTTGCTCTAACACCTCAATAACTTTTTAAGGTGAGAAAAATTTTCAACGTGTGGATGTAAAATGGGGGGAAGATTAGACACTAGGAGAATACTGGTAGTTACACGCTGTAAAGATAAACAGTACAAGAGAAACAGAAGAAGAAAAGTCTGCTCGGGTCGCTAGAGAGTAGAAACCGACGTAGGCGTTTAAGGGTTAAAAATTTAAAAAATGAAGCACGAAAAAATGAAAAAAATGAGAGTGGACAGCCTGTATGTACGAATTATTGTGCCAGTGTGATAGTCGGTACGTTGCTCGCACATTCCAACGGCTGCACAAAATAAGTTGTAATTGACCACTCACGAACCAAGTTGTGACTCTGCCATTGGACAACACTTGCAGACCAATCAATCTTGTGCTGTACACTACAGTGATAATAGGTTTTCAATTCTTTCTAGAGGTCGCTCTGCATTTCATTTATCTGCTTTGGAAGCTACCTTCATTGAAGTTTACCAACCAATCCTGTGCCGGCAAAAAGACTTTGTTTACGCTTTGACAATCACTCGCTACCGCTTCCGTTTTTGATTGGTCAGTTTGCATCGTCCGATCAGGAACGTATGCATTTTTTTCTTTTCAATGCAATTCAGTCCACGTTCACAGCTCTATTCTTTTCATCCCGATGATTCCCTTGTCAAGTATCAGACGAAAAACTTTCGGGAATATGAAACCGAAACCATGGTTAAGAAAAAAAATATCTTGCCCAAAAAGCAGAGCGTCTGACGATTTTGCATGCGCGAATCTATAGACTTCCTGGATGTACTACAAGTACGCAAAATCAATCAATAATTTAAAACTTTATTCTTAAAATCTAAAATCGATTTCGGCCCAAGTGAATCTCGGCCATATGCTAGTCGGCCCAAGTGATTTCGGCCCATATGCTAGCTGGGTAGTGCCTCCTAGTGGCGCCACACGGGCAACGGTCTCGACTGGCCGGCTAAACTACTTCAGCAACCCTGTTGCCTTGCAGGGTATGCCTTTTTAGGCAAAGGCTAGGCCCACTGCTTATAACTGTGGTTGGCATCAGCAAGGGCATGCGGCCATAAAATACTTGCTCCAACAAAAACCTCATGACGATGCAAAATAAAATTTTGTCCCCCAGTCCCCGGCAGCCCTTAAATGGGCAGGGGGTGCTAAGAATCTCCGGGTTCAAAGTTGCTAAAGAAAAAGCTGAAAAACGGCTTGGGGTTAGATTCGGAAGCTGGAATGTTGGGAGTATATCTGGCAGAGGGACGGAGGTGTGCCAAAAACTGAGGAAGCGAAAGGTGGATGTATGTTGTTTGCAGGAAGTGAGATGGAGAGGTGAAGGAGCTCGCTTTATTGGTGTCAAGGGAAGGAGGTACAAACTGTGGTGGTGCGGAAATGACGATAAAACCGGGGGCGTGGGTATATTGGTTAAAGAAGAACTCTGTGAGAAGGTGGTAGAGGTCAGAAGAAGGTGTGACAGAGTTATGGGAATTGGATTAGTCTTTGGAGAAGAGGTGGTGAGAGTGATTTGTGCATATGCACCACAGAGTGGAAAACCAGATTCAGAGAAAGAGTTATTTTATGAGGAAATGGCGCGTGAGTGCAGTATGGCGAATGCAAATGAAATGGTGTTGGGATTGGGAGATTTCAATGGCCATGTGGGGAATTGTGCAGAAGGATTTGAAGGTATACATGGAGGGTATGGAATAAGGAAAAGAAATGTTGAAGGAAGAATGTTACTAGATTTCTGCGTCCAAAAAGAGTTGTGTGTTGCAAATACGTGGTACAAGAAGAGAGATGAAAGGAAGGTGACTTACAGTTCATGTGGAAATGATACAGAAATAGACTTTGTTCTGGTAGGAAAAGAAAAAGTATCTACGAGATGTGAAAGTTATTCTTGGGGAATTGCAGCACAGGCTGATGGTAGTTAATGTGGAGAAGCGCAAACTGAAGAAGTCAGGGAAGAAGAGTAAAAGGGTGAGATGGAGGGTGTGGAAACAAAAAGAAAAAGAGATCAAAGTGGAATTTGAACAAAGAGTAGTAAAATTACAGGACACTGAAGCAGTGGATTTGTGGGAGTCCTACAAGAATGGTGTTTTAATGGCTTGTGATGAATTATGCGGAAAGACGAAAGGGAGAAGAGATCAGGAAAATACATGGTGGTGGAATGAGCAAGTAAAAAAAGCGATAGGTCGAAAAAAGAAAGCATTCAATGAGTGCTGCAAGAATCGCTCACCGGAAAATAAGAATAATTATAGGAAAGCGAGAAACCAAACAAAGAAAGTGGTTGCAAAAGCCATGAAGCAGACTGTTGAGGAGGAGATGAAGGTGCTATGCGACAAACCAAACGAAGTTTTAAGTTAGTGAAGTTCATGAGAAGGGATGGAAAGGACATAAATGGTGGTTGCATGAAGGATAAAGATGGGAGACTTGTGGTTAGTGAGAAAGATCGTGGAAAATTATGGAAAGATCATATGGAAAAGATTATGAATGTGGGAAATGAATGAGATCAAATGGTAAAAGCTGATATGATTGAAGGACCGGTTGAAGAAGTAAGTTATGAGGAGGTGATGGAAGCTATGAATAAAATGAAATTGGGAAAGGCAGCTGGTCCCTCTGAAGTAAATATGGATATGATAATGGCGAGTGGAAAGTTTGGTGTGGGAGAAGTAAAGAAGCTGTGTCAGAGAGTTTCAGATGGAAAAGGTATGCCGGAAGAATGGAGGACAAGTGTTGTTGTTCCAATCTTTAAAAGAAAGGGAGATGTGATGGATTGTGGAGCATATAGAGGAGTAAAGCTGCTGGAGCATGCAATGAAGATAGTCGAGAGAGTGCTAGAGAAGAGAATAAGAGAATTAGTGAAGGTTGATGACATGCAATTTGGCTTTATGCCTGGTAAGTGCACGACTGATGCTTTGTTTATTTTGAGAAGGATGCAAGAGGAGTTTCGTGGAAAAGAGAAAAAGCTGTACATGTGTTTTGTGGACTTGGAAAAAGCGTTTGATAGGGTCCCCAGAAAAGTAATGGAATGGGCATTAAGAGAGAAAAGCTTGCCTGAAGTGTTGGTGAAAGCAGTAATGAGCTTGTATGAGGGCTCAAGGACGAAAGTCAGAGTTGGATCCGGTTTTTCGGAGGAATTTGGGGTAAGGGTTGGTGTGCATTAAGGGTCTGTGCTATCACCATTGATATTTGCTATTGTGGTTGATGCAGTGCCAGAAAGCGAGGACGGCCGAAGCAAACATGGAAGAAACAAGTCGAGGAGAATATAAAGAAGATTGGGTTGAGGAAGCTACAGATCGCGCGAGATGGAGAGAGGGAGTGGGAGCAAGTGCTGAAGGAATGAGGTGCATCCGGCCACCTTCGGACGCGAGGAAAAACCGGATTAAAACTGGATGATGATGATGATGAGTCAGTCATCCTCAGATAGTCTGCAAAATAATAAACGCTCAATCCAAGGCTCAAAAACTGTAGCTAAAATACACACGTAATGGGCATGCATAAACTAAACTTTGAATAAAACCGTCAGCAACATGGCCTAGTTGTACCTCGCGCAGGTGACAGATCCTATGTGACGAGTTCGATTCGTGGCTGGAGCCGATTGTATTTGACATATGTAACGGGTGGCTGCTAACCCGAAGAGCGCAAGCTCACTTCGCAGTCTCCCTCAATTGTTGTAGAATTTTCAGTTCAATATAATTTGAAAATAACCTCAGTTATTATTATCATTATTATTAGGAACCACAATACATCTAAAGATAAAATCAACAAGCGCACCACAAGGTTGAAAAGCGGAGCAGAGACCACACAAACCAAGGAACCTTATTTATATTTGGATAGAAGTTCATCAGCTATATTAATTTGAGCATCCAATTTATAAATCCATTGGCTTTCATAAAGGGGGAATTCTACCCAAATATAAATAAGGTTCCTTGGTTTGTGTGGTCTTCACTCCGCTTTTCAACCTTGTGGTGCGCTTGATTGATCTTATCTTTAGATGCATTGTGGTTCCTAACGGTTCTATTCAAAGTTTAGTTTATGCATGCCCAATACGTGTGTATTTTAGCTACAGTTTTCGAGCCATAGATTGAGCGTTTATTATTTTGCAGACTAACTGAAGATGACCCAACCTGGGTCAAAATCGATTTTACAATGAAGTTTTGAATTATTGACTGATTTAGTGTACTAGTAGTAGGCTATATTCAGGGTATATGAAACCTGTCTTACTGGTGATACTGAAGTTCTGCACCACTAACCAGCTGTTTAATCAGCCAATACAGACAAAAAATAAAGATGTAGTGTTGGCTATCAGTCCAAAAAAATGAGCAAAAGCAAGCTCTAAATTTACTCATTCAGTAAGAAATGACTTGATATTTTCCTTTTTTATCAGCTTTTCTGTTACGTCAAGCCAACTTTACTACAAAAACGCTAGAGAAACCCAAATTTCAGGTATTAAATCCATCTGATTGGCATAGCCACTGGAGACTTTCTTTATACCACAAGATGCAAAACGCCTGTTGCATTAAGCATATGCTTCATATTCTCTTGTGATGATGATTCCGTATAAACGACACACTCAACACCATAAGTGGATATAACACACACTATTACTGATAGTTGGCAAATTTAACGCAACAACTCACCTGCTCCACTTCATTCTTGCTCACTTCCATGTTTGCTAACTCTGAAACTAACAACGCAGTTTGTAAATGTTAGTTAATGTAAAAAGGTGGAGCAAAGCAAGAGTGAAAGCAGTGACGACATCGCAAGTTGCAACGCCAGTGCAAACACCGGCTTATTGCAGTGTAAATCCAGTTTAAGGGCAGTTGTAGCAATTGCACAGAGTTCTTTAGCAGTCAGCGCATTTTCTGCTAAAACAATCCTGCCCAAATCTGAACACGAATTTTGAAAAGAAAATATTGATCTGATATTGTTGAAATTGAAGTCTATTGAAGCGAGAATAAATAATAGATAAAAAATTTCATAATCTTACCGTGACAATCAAGAAGTAGAAACCAAATTTGAAACCAGAAACGAAAAAACAGACAGCATACTCTCAGATAAAGCAGCCTTGGAAACTGTGCTCCAACTCAACAAAAAATTGCAGAGCTTCCAATACTCATATGGATTCAAATGAAAAATCCAAGATCATGCAAGAATCTTATAACAAGCGGCTAAATATTTTACTTCAAGGAGTAAAAGAAGACAGCGTCTCACCGTGGGAAAAACATAACTACAGTTATTACTAAATTTCAAGATTTAAAAAAAAAGGACTGAAAACTAACGATCCTGACAAAATTAAGTTCGTACAGACTACCTCAGCACCCAGTGGAAAAAAAAAGGTAGGCCCATTACTAGAGCTGTAATTGCTAAACTGCTGACAATGAACGACAAAAATCTAATCCTCAAATCTTTAAAAAACCTCAAGTCGTACAATATCGCTCGGAAAGATGTTAGCAATACAACACCCTTTATCTACGTCACAGAACACCTGCCCAAAAAGTTTCAACATCAGCACAAGCGCTTCCTTCCAATCTCTGACGAGGAAAGACAAAATAAGCAAAAAAAACATTTGGAAAGCCACTCACGATAACTACACTCTATTTGTAGATGGTAACAAGGTTAACAATAACTTTAAAATCTGCATATTTTTCTTTCTTGAAAATCACGCAAGTAGGCTAAATTTGCATGTTCGTTTTTTCTTTTTTAAACTGATTGCAAATTGGCACGGTGCAATTGAACACCAAAGTCAGTACCTCAAGTATTTATGTTAGTAATATCAAATATTTATGTTACTCGGCTCTGTTTTTCTTCAAATTTTTGTTCCAAGTCCACATCAACGTAATGAGTTTAATTAACCGATACATTGCTGCCCGGCACGATTTAAATCAATGCTGTTTTCACGTTCTCTTTCAACAAGCGCTAGAAGTGCGTTATTAACCAGTGACCAACAATAAACAACAACATTAAAAATCTCTTAAATTATACAGCACAGGGATGGGCAAACTACGGCCCGGAGGTTGCATGCGAACCGCGAGCGCTTACAGAAAGATGAGTCTTGTACCCTACTGATATTGCGTGGAATATAGGTCATTTGCATACGAGATGACCCTTTTTTGCTCTTCACTTAATTTCGGAAGGAAAACAGGACATGTGCGGACGTGACGACCTCTTTGCATTTTTTGCTCTTCACTTGATTTTGAAAGGAAAATGGGACATTTGCGGTCTGGATGACCTTTCTTTATTTTTTGCTCTTCACTTGATTTCGAGAGGAAAATAGACATCTGCAGTCGTGATAACCCTTTTTTTTGCTCTTTAGTTGATTTCGGGAGGACATTTGAGGTCGTGATGACCTTTTTTTATTCTTGCTCTTCATTTGATTTCGGAAGGAAAATAGGACATCTGCGATTGTGATGACCTTTTTTTATTTTTTGCTCTTTACTTGAATTCGGGAGGAAAATAGGACATTTGCAGTAGCGATGACCTTTTTTTGCTCTTCACTTAATTTCGGAAGGAAAACAGGACATCTGCGGACGTGATGGCTTCTTTTCATTTTTTGGTCTTCATTTGATTTTGAAAGGAAAATGGGACATCTGCGATCTTGATGACCTTTTTTTGCTCTGCACTTGATTTCGAGAGGAAAATAGACATCTGCAATCGTGATGATCCTTTTTTTGCTCTTCAGTTGATTTCAGGAAGACATCTGAGGTTGTGATGGCCTTTTTATTTTTTGCTCTTCACTTGATTTCGAGAGAAAAATAGGACATCTGCGGTCAGGATGACCTTTTTTTATTTTTTGCTCTTCACTTGATTTCGGGAGGAAAACAAGACATCTGCGGTGGTGATGACCTTTTTTTTGCTCTTCACTTGATTACAGGAGGAAAATAGGACATCTGCGGTCGTGATGACCTTTTTCCTTGCTCTTCACTAGATTACAGGAGGAAAACAGGACATCTGCAGTCGTGATAGCCTTTTTCATTTTTAGCTTTCACTTGATTTCGAAAGGAAATTACACATTTGTGGTCGCGATGACCTTTTTTTTGCTCCTCACTTGATTTTGGAAGGAAAATAGGACATCTGCAATCGTGATGAGCTTTTTTCTGCTCTTTACTTGATTTCGAGAAGAAAATAGGACATCTGCGGTCGTGATGACCTTTTTTTGCTCTTCACTTGATTTCGGGAGGAAAATAGGACATCTGCGGTCGTGATGACCTTTTTTGCTCTTCACTTGATTACAGGAAGAAAATAAGACATCTGCGGTGGTGATGGCCTTTTCATTTTTTGCTCTTTCACTTGATTTCGTAAGGAAAACAGACATCTACGGACAAGATGACCTTTTTTTGCTCTTCACTTGATTTCGGGAGAAAAATAGGTCATCTGCGGTCGTCATGACATTTTTTACTTTGCTCTTCCAAGCAGTGCGGCCCACGGCTTCAAATTTTTTTTCAATGCGGCTCTTCATGCAAAAAGTCAGCCCACACCTAATCTAGCGCAAGTTTCATACTCGTGCAAGAAACTCCTCAGAAGCAACATTGAATAAATTTTGCTGTCTCTGTATAAAATGAACAATGTATAAAAATGAACGCATTAATTTGTATAGATTTGCCTGGTTACGATTTTTACAATGAAAATTCCCCAACTAATGCAGGTGGAGTTGCCATCTTCGTCTCCTCTTCTTTCAAATGTAAAAAACTGACAAACCTTAACTTTAATATTGAAAGTTGCGAAGATATTTGGCTAAACATTGAATTTAGTAATAACGAAAAATATGTAATTGGAACTATTTACAGACATCCTAACCCTAACTCATCAAATTTTCGGGATAAACTAGGTGATCTGTTATGCAATATGACTACACAAAATTGCAAGTGTATAATTTTAGGAGATATAAACTTAAACGTAAGTGAACCTAATCTATCTTCCCATGTATCAGACTATATTAACTTGCTAAACAGTTATTCTTTCGTTCAACTGGTTAATAAACCAACACGTGTAACCAATGTCTCAAAAACGACCATTGATCATATTATAACAAACGTTCATAAATCAGCAATAATTCCTGGCGTGATTGAGTATACAGACTTAAGCGATCATTTACCTATATTTTTGACTTTAAAGAAAACGAAAAAGGTTGATCCTTACCCAGAATCAACCTTATATCGATCAATGAAATACTTTCGTCCTGATATATACTGCAAGGATTTAGACATCGCCTTTGATAAACTCTTTTCGGAAATACCTTTGATAAACAACTTGAATGTGAATGACGTTTTTTCCAAATTTGTCAACATTTTTACGCAAGTAACAAACTTACATGCCCCTATTACTAAATTTTCCAGGCGTCAACTTAAACTTAAGAGTAAACCATGGATAACAAGGGGTGTCTTCACCTCTATTCGCAAAAAGCAAAAACTTCATAAATCTCATTTCCTGTCAGGTAATTCTTCGTCCATTACTTATTACAAGAAGTACTCGAATTTATTAACCAAACTAAAAAATGTTGCTAAGTGCTTGTACTACAAAGAAAGACTCGCAAATGGAAACAATACCTCTCATACAACTTGGCAAATTTTACATGAGATTATTTATTCCAAAAAAAATAATGATGTGCCTACTTGCATTGAAAGTAATTCTAAATGTTATACATCTTCAAAAGATATAGCTGATGCTTTCAATAAACATTTTTCAGAAATTGGTGAAAAATTAGCTCAGCATATTAATTCTAATTTGAATTTTAATTCCTTCTTAAGCAAAAAAAATTCCAACTCTATGGCCTTTTTTGCACCAACAACTAATGAAATTTATAATACTATTCAAAACTTAAAAAATAAAAAATCGGCAGGAGTAGATGGCATATCAACTTTCTTTTTAAAAATCTCGGCGAATTATATTTCCCCTTATCTGATGATATTGTTTGAAGCTTGCTTCAAATTTGGAATTTTTCCTGATGTGTTGAAAGTTACTAAAGTTATTCCTATTCACAAATCAGGTGATAAATCTAAAGTTAACAATTACAGGCCCATCTCTGTCTTAAATTCAATTTCAAAAATCCTTGAAAAGTTATTAGTATCAAGATTGCTTTGTTTCTTAAATAAATATAATATTTTATGTGACCGCCAATACGGGTTTCGGAAAAATCGTAATACCATTCTTGCCATTCTTGATGTTGTAACTAGGTGTTATGATAATATTTCAGACAAGAAATTTACTAACTTTATTACTATTGATCTTACTAAAGCTTTTTGACACCGTAAATCATCATATTCTCTTGAAAAAATTAGAATTTTATGGAATTCGTGGTATATGCAATGATATGTTTAAAAGCTACTTATCAAATAGACAGCAAGCCGTCCACATTAAAAATGAAGTTTCCTACACGTCCATTGTCAAAATGGGTGTACCTCAAGGCTCCGTTTTGGGTCCTCTTCTTTTTATATTATATGTTAATGATATACAGAATGCCCTTGATTTCTCGACAGCACACCTATTTGCGGATGATACGTGTCTTCTCTTATCTGATTTTAGTCCTAACAATTTACACCTAAATTCCAAATCTGAACTACAAAATCTCAAATCTTGGTTGGATTCAAACAAATTAACTTTGAACGCATCTAAATCGAATGTTATTTCACTTATTCCCTCCTTCCGTAATACGAGCCTACTTTCATTCCCAAGCATACCTTTTGATAACCTTGCAATAAATATTACAGACTTGGTTAAGTATTTGGGAATTTATATTGATCGACGCCTTGATTTTAAGCATCATATTTCTTTTATTGAATCCAAGATTTCTCGTGGTGTAGGTATTCTATACAAATTAAAAAATGTTCTACCATCTTCTGCTCTACTGTGTGTTTACTATTCACTGATCCATTCGCATTTATCTTATGGCATTATAATTTGGGGATCTACATTTAAAACATATCTTTCAAAATTAAAAGTTCTTCAAAACAAAGCAATGAGAGCTATTAGTGGGGTCGGTTGGAGTGAGAGTGCAACACCTTTGTACCAAAGATATGAGATTTTGAAGGTTGAAGATATGTACAAACTTGAACTGGCAAAATTTATGCACAGCTTGGTTTCTCAATCTTTGCCACTCTCCTTAATAAACTATTTTGCAGATCTTAAGATTATCTCCAATAGAAATACCAGATCTAAAACTAAAGGAAACCTGAAAACTCCTTTGTTTAAGTCTTCTAAAACTCAGAATTCAATCAAATACCAAGGAACGATTGTATGGAATTCTATCCCTCTATCGTTTCGAAAATTACCAAAAAGAAAATTTGTTGATAAATACAAACACTTTTTAATTCAAAAATACAAGTAAATTGATCGTATATTTATCTAATAGTTAATCCGCTTTCTGTTGACTTTAACAAATTGTGTAGCAGATTTTTCTGCCTACTCATATGAGAGCTAAACACTGCTCAGTTGCGTTTAGGTGGTCGCTTGACTTGAAGACTTTGCGTCACTTCGCGATCTCCTCTCCGTTATTGTTTTTGTGTGAACTTCATTTTTTCAGTTAGTCGTGTGCTTTTGTCAACGGAAAATAAAAACAAACTGTCTGTCTGTCTGTCTACTGTCTGTCTCTGGGTAACTTTGCCTTTTGAACACACTTACGCCTATGTTAACACCAATGATTTCTTGCTCAATGATACCATCACCTAAAAGATGATTAATCTTTTTTTTTCCATGGCAATAATAATTGTAATATCAGTTCAATTTTAGGGAAAATCAATCAAAGTATATTTCTCGAACGTGCGCATCATAATATATTTGTTTATTAGCGTTGCTTACATTTGTATAACGGATTGATTATTACTGTATTTCAACTTCAACTTTATTTTTTGTTGCAAACAAGTGACACAAATGAAAAAGAAAAAAACAACATCATAATAAAAAAACAACACAATAGGTACACTCGCGACTGGGAGGCTGCGAAAAGACCCTTCAGTCATTGAGTCATACAACCCCCCTTTCAAGATTATAAGTCTCATTAAAACAATACAGCATAAAAAAAAAGAAAAAAAAAAGATGCTTGCCGAGCTCTATGAGGAAGTGTTCGACAGAGAAGTTAGTATTGGTGTAAGACAGTAAATTTTAGTTTTCTTTCGAACGAAACCGGTGACATCATTCTGATTTCCGCGGTAATGGAATTCCAAGTCCTTGCGCCCTGATATTTAATACTTCTTTGCATTTTGTTTGAGCGAAAAGTCGCTTCTTCCTTTATTGCAATAATCACTTATAAAATTGTTATGTTGCATTCTTTGTTCTTAAATGGCTTGCAATGAACTGATCTTATCTTTGTTACTGCCTGCAGTTATTTTACACTTTCACTGTACATTCATATAAGACTCGCTTTATTGCTATTCATGTACTGCTTGCTTGTTTCTCTAACTAGGCGTAAGCCACAAATTTCTTGCAATATTGTTCATAATTTGATTCGTTGCTGTTGCAACATTGAAACACATGGCGCCTGATGCTTTCATGGAGTTAACTTTGAAAATACTTTGAACCCAGCTGAGATTGAAACCGATATTACCAATCACTACTCTATTCTCTGTGCAATCAAAAAACCCATCTCCAAATTCAATCCTAAACCGCAAGCTAGATACTTCAGAGAGAGGTTTGATTTTTATGCGAACTCATTCTGTAAAGATCTACACCAAAATTTACTTAATTTGTTCTCTGATCAACCACCCTTAACCAAGAAAAATTTTAATGAATTAATTAATCTCTTCTCACGAATTACACTCAGTGCCATTGACAAACATGCCTCCCTAAAACCATTATTACCCTACGTTAATACCCTTGTGTGTTTCAGCACCCCAGGGTATTAAATTTACGTGCCGTTTTGAATTGGCAACACTTGCAACTTTTTTTTCTAGCTACCCTCTTGAATAGGTGAGAGAAAAAGCTGAAAATCTTACGGTATTGTGACTTGTTTTTTGTATTTTTGGGGGTAAATTATGGATAGTTGCAGTAAAAATGCTAAAAAGTTGCAAAGAATGATGCAAGAAGGTGATGTTGAAAATGATGTTGAAGATGACAGTGAAGGCGAATCAGATTTTGTTGTAGAAGATGAAGTTATTTCTGATACTGAGTACTATGACTTGGAACATGACGAACTGGAAAAACAGCCCTGTCAAAAACAGCCAGAGTGTGATGGAAGGCTTGGAACAGACAGGAAATCATGGTGGCAGAAAGAAATACCTAATTCAGCAGTTTGTATTCGTCCTCAAAATATCGTTCGAGAAAGACCAAGAGGACAAGCATTGAAGCCCAATGTGTATATTCTTTGATATTGACAACAGTTTTACTAATGGAGTGCTGAAACACCCCATGGTACTAACGATGTTTCTACACCCCACGGTACTAACATAGGGTTAAGAAGACAAAAAAAAGCTATTGAGCAAACCTTGGATAACTAAAGGTATTCTAATTTCCCTCCAGAAACGAAGAATTATATTCAAATCTCAGTTTTTAAAAGGTGACACCGATAAAATCTTTTCGTAAAATATTTACTAGCAAACTCACGAAAATCAAAGCCTTATCCAAAAAAAATTGTATTTTGCTTCAAAAATCAAAGAAAACCAAAATCATCCCCGCAAAATGTGGAATGTAATATAGAATACAGTAACTATTGTCGAATCTATGTGAAAAAGATTGGCAATGGTTACTGTATTTCAACCGAAACGTCCTTATATGTGCAGGGGCGGATTAAGAGATCGTGGGACCTGGGGCAGATAAGGGTAAAGTCCAATTTTCCAATCAAGTGGAGAGCAAAAAAAAGGTCATTACGTCCGCAGAGCTGAAATTAGTATCACATCACAATCTAGCAGCTAGAAATTTCTAAATGTGTGGGGCCCCCCGAAGGACCCGGGGAAACTGCCCAGCTTGCCCATTGCTTAACCTGGCCCTGTTAATGTGAATACATTTTGAGTTGCTATAAATGTTAAATTTGTAATTAAATAAATACTAGGAGCATTAAGATGGGTTTTCGAACTCAACTTCAATAAAAAGATAATAGCCAGCACGTTTGCAATCATACTCACAAACGTTTCGGTAAAAACTCATACCATCATCAGTGTGAAACTACATAGGCACTAGGCTAGAATAACCAGCACAAGAAAGAACTATTTTACATACAGCATAACTATTACGTCATAAACAAAGTAGTTGGGATTTACGTAAAATATAACTAAAGGAGCAAATTAAACAATTACGTCCAACTGGAAGGACTAGATTAGTAGTCCCTCCAGTGGTAAACTAGCCTTAAAAACGTACCGTAAACCCACTCATACCGGACTTTACATCAAGTGGCAAAGCTTTGTGCCTCTGAAATACAAGATTAATTTAGTGAGGAACCTCTTGCACAGAGCTTACAAAATTTGCAATTCCTATTCACTTATCCACGAAGATTTCAAAATTATTTCCACCATGCTAGAGAAAAACGGCTATCCGACTGGATTTCTTAATCAGCAAATTCGAATTTTTTTCAAAAAAATGCATGAAAAAGTAAAAACTCCAGAAGTCGAAGAAAATCCAGATACTGAAAGCAAAACAAGACCCATATTCTCGATTTTAAAACTACCGTATATCGGAGACATGTCTCATCAAATTGAAAAAGAAATTCGGCAAGATCTATTCAAAAAAACTTTGCCAAAAATTCAGGTGCAAGGACCGTCAAACACTGCTACACAGCTCAGAAGTAGTGTATATACTCAACTGCTCATGCGGACAATCATAAATTGGACAAACCAAAAGAAATTTGTAAATTAGAATCAATGACCATATGCCAAAAAACTCAACTAATAATGAAACTGATGTGTCCCAACACTTGAAAAATAACCCAGACCATACGATGAACTTTCATTCCCCCGAAATACTAGCTCACAGCAATAACATCCGAAAACTCCGCATCAAAGAAACTCTACTCATTCAAAATCTTCAACCACAATTAAATATTGATGATTCTTCCAACCCCATCTACCTATTTAACATTTAGCTCACTTCGCGCAATATTCGTGTAGGCCTAAATCGCAATTAGCAACGTGTTTAATTACCATTTATATTCAACGTCTTTTTTAGTTATGATTTAATTAATCCTACAGTGTTTGTACTTAATAATCCTACCACTAATCTAGTCCCTCCAGTTGCACGCAATTGTTTAATTTGCCCCTTTAGTTATGTTTTACGTAAATCCCAACTACTTTGTTTATGACGTAATAGTTATGCTGTATGTAAAATAGTTTCTTTCTTGTGCTGGTTATTCTAGTCTAGTGCCTATGAAGTTTCACACTGATGATGGTATAAGTTTTTACCGAAACGTTTGTGAGTATGATTGCAAAGATACTGGCTATTATCTTTTTATTGAAGTCAAATAAATACTCATTTACTATGTTTCTCAAGCTTATAAGGTATTGTGATTTACAAAAGAATCGTTTATCATTTATATAAGAGCACACCCACTTTTTTTAACAGTGACATCTTCTGCATCAATTGCCTGTTTCAGGTTGGCACGAATTTTCATTATCGTCTTGAACTTGGATTTATCGTTTCGATAGAATACGCGATTGCCTTTCTTAATATGTCTGAGAAAGAAGCAAGAAGCTCAAGCCATTCTTAACAAAAACAAAATAATCAAATAACGCACAGTTTAAGAGCATTCCATCTTCGCAGACACTGGCAATCAACGCGATCCTTCATGTGAGATGCAATGATGGTCCAGTTTCCCTCGCCTATCTCCTCCACAAGTCGGAGAAGTTGAAGATCTTCTTCTCTAGTCCAGCTGCTCCTTCGAGCACGGTCTAGTACGTTTGTGTATCTAAGCATTGTAATAGAAGTGTTACATACAGAGCAATATGTATAGACGTTTGGTGGTACAGAATTCGAAGATGGTTTGAAGAAAAAGATTCATGTTCCCAAATCTTTTCATCCAACACTCTTCAGGGAAAATCGTCAGAATGAAGAATAAGTGAACCGAACTGGTTTGTAAAGGGGAAAAAAGAGTTCTGATTGGTTAGAAATGGAGAGCTCTGATGAATAGAAATCTTCAGGCGGAAGAATTCTGATT
>OZ023231.1:42704954-42742585 GCA_964006365.1 Trididemnum miniatum | reverse complement strand
GGAGCAATACAAACTGAAATTTATAATACAATTAGACCCGCTGCAGCTGCTACACCGACTCTTTATGGTCTACCAAAAATACACAAGGAAGGTACTCCATGTCGACCAATTTTGGCATCCTATGACAGTTTTGCATATGAATGCGTTGTTTGGCTAAGCGAAATTTTAACTCCCCTCCGTGAACATCCCTCTAATATTAAAGACAGTTTTGATTTTGTCACGCGCATGCTTAGCTCCAAACCGGCTCCCAATCATATGGTCTCTTTTGATGTTAAAAGCCTTTTTACGAATATCCCAATTGATTTTGTAATTGACCAAATTTTGGAAAAGCCATTCCCTGACAAAAAAGCTTTATTTCATGGTCTTACCAACTCTCAATTTAAAAAACTATTAATTTGGACCACCAAAAAAACAACACTACAGTCTAACAATCGATACTTCAAACAAATTAATGGCGCAGCAATGGGGTCCCCACTTACCCCATTGCTCTCAGACGTATGCATGAATTGGCTCATTGATCAAAGTCAAAAAATTGAAACCCAGCCTGTGCAACTTTATAGATACGTCGATGACTGCTTTGCTACATTTGAAAAACGCGCCCACATTACCGAATTTTACAAACATCTTAATTCTATTCACCCCAACATACAATTTACCTATGAACTGGCCCAGAACAACCAATTGGCTTTCTTGGATGTATGGATTAGCAATCAAGATGGAAAACTAGCCTTAAAAACGTACCGTAAACCCACTCATACCGGACTTTACATCAAGTGGCAAAGCTTTGTGCCTCTGAAATACAAGATTAATTTAGTGAGGAACCTCTTGCACAGAGCTTACAAAATTTGCAATTCCTATTCACTTATCCACGAAGATTTCAAAATTATTTCCACCATGCTAGAGAAAAACGGCTATCCGACTGGATTTCTTAATCAGCAAATTCGAATTTTTTTCAAAAAAATGCATGAAAAAGTAAAAACTCCAGAAGTCGAAGAAAATCCAGATACTGAAAGCAAAACAAGACCCATATTCTCGATTTTAAAACTACCGTATATCGGAGACATGTCTCATCAAATTGAAAAAGAAATTCGGCAAGATCTATTCAAAAAAACTTTGCCAAAAATCAAAATTTGTTATGGTACACGAAACAACAACTATTGGCCAAAAATTCAGGTACAAGGACCGTCAAACACTGCTACACAGCTCAGAAGTAGTGTATAAACTCAACTGCTCATGCGGACAATCATAAATTGGACAAACCAAAAGAAATTTGTAAATTAGAATCAATGACCATATGCCAAAAAACTCAACTAATAATGAAACTGATGTGTCCCAACACTTGAAAAATAACCCAGACCATACGATGAACTTTCATTCCCCCGAAATACTAGCTCACAGCAATAACATCCGAAAACTCCGCATCAAAGAAACTCTACTCATCCAAAATCTTCAACCACAATTAAATATTGATGATTCTTCCAACCCCATCTACCTATTTAACATTTAGCTCACTTCGCGCAATATTCGTGTAGGCCTAAATCGCAATTAGCAACGTGTTTAATTTCCATTTATATTCAACGTCTTTTTTAGTTATGATTTAATTAATCCTACAGTGTTTGTACTTAATAATCCTACCACTAATCTAGTCCCTCCAGTTGCACGCAATTGTTTAATTTGCCCCTTTAGTTATGTTTTACGTAAATCCCAACTGCTTTGTTTATGACGTAATAGTTATGCTGTATGTAAAATAGTTCCTTTCTTGTGCTGATTATTCTAGCCTAGTGCCTGTGAAGTTTCACACTAATGATGGTATAAGTTTTTACCGAAACGTTTGTGAGTATGATCGCAAATATACTGGCTATTATCTTTTTATTAAAATAAACGAATTCTTTTAGTTTGCAGAGAATAGGTTTGAGAGATTCAATAAAAGTAGCTTTTAAGGTGGAAAGATGAAAAAGAGAACGACCTCGGGCAAGAGTTGAAAATTTGTCGTCATTGCAAATGATGAATGACGACATTTGCGATGACGTCATTGCAAATGACGACAAATTTTCAACTCTTGCCCGAGGTCGTTCTCTCTTTCATTTCTCTCTTTCATCTTTCCACCTTAGAAGCTACTTTTATTGAATCTCTCAAACCTATTCTCTGCAAACAAAAAGAATTCGTTTATTCTTTGACACTATCTTAACTCTCTTTCTCTTGACTTTCTAGCCAATCAAAGCTCTTCCGTCTGAAGATTTTTATTGGCTACTTTTAACTAATCAATCAGAGCTCTCCATTTCTAACCAATCAGAACTCTTTTTTTCCCTTTACAAATCAGTTCGGTTCACTTATTCTTCTTTCTGACGATTTTCCCTGAAGAGTGTCAGATGAAAAGCTTTGGGAAAATGAATCTACCACTTGAAGCAATATGTCAAATTTAAGAAGCGCAGTGAAACCAAGGTAACAAGTTTCATGAAAGCAAGATAAAGTAGGTTCATCCTTTCAATCAGAAGATGGAAAAGCTATGGACAATGCAGAAGAAAAGTTATTCGCCGGTTATATCTGCGATTTTGCATATAAAAAAAACTTGAAAGATTTCTGGAAGATGCATGATCGAAAAACAAAATTCCTTATGACAAGCAGCTGGATGAGTTAAAGAAATGAATTGAGCAAAAAAAAAGTTTGAAAACAACATCATCTCGAAATGACGAAGGCAATATACATTTGCAGCAAAGCCTATAAATACAAAATGTGATAAGCTTTAAACATTAAGCTACGTTAACACAATATTACACCACTGAACTCTCGCATTTTACATTCATTGCAATTTCAAATCATGTTGTCACACATTCCACCTTTTACGTATGTAATTTAATCATGTTGTTACACATTTTACCTTTTACGTTCGTAATTTAATCATGCTGTCACACATTCCACCTTTTACGTACGTAATTTAATCATGCTGTCACACATTCCACCTTTTGCGTACGTAAGTTAATCATGATGTCACACATTCCACCTTTTACGTATGCAATTTAATTATGTTGTCACACATTCTACCTTTCACGTAGTTGTGCATCGCTTCTGCCAGGAATCAATCCCAGATCTCGTATCCTGGACCATTTTTGCCCATGAACTTTGACAGCTCGGAGGAGGGCAGCATCTTCTTGAGGACTGAACCTATGAAAAAAAATCGCAAGATCTGAAAGGAAGGGAAATACCTCTCCAACATTATAATTACAAAAAGATAAAAACATTAAACATCATGTAGATCAAATCCAAGTTTCCTCGCCATTTTAACATCAAAACTTAACTCGTTTTCAGATTCAATAAAGTCACAAGAAGATTTAAATGCTACCTTTGACAAAACAACTGGAAAGAATCAATAAACAAATAAAGCAATGATACCTAGAACGTTGCAAGGAATATACCACTCACTACAATAAAGTGAGCATAACAATGTAACCATTGTTGAACATTACAACTAGGTACTACGACTTTCGGGTCAACATGAATTGTCAGGTAACAATTCACCACCAAATGTTCAAATTTTCAAACGCAACAATCAGACCAATCAGGATTAAAGAAACGCAGTTAGTTACAGCTTCAGGTTTAAACTCAAACAGCATGATGGTGTCTCATCCCCAACTTCCAATAGTGAAAGTTCGAACACTTAACAATTACCAGCTAGCACACAAAATAAAACTGAAAGAAACAAAGTCTGCTATCAGCATATTCTCACATTTTCAACAAGCATTGTGTCGTAACGATCAAAAATTCAAAGGAGTCATAAATATGAAACATGCTATTTTTTACACACATTCATTGTGCAATCAAGATTACAATATACCATACACCTAGAGGTGAGAGGGGCAAGTCATATTAGTTGCACCACAAGCGTTTCTGCAATACCTAACAATAATTGCGCTGCAAGTGCAACTGCAAAAGTTTGCTGTTTTGAAAAATATAGTTCCAGTTGATGCACCGCTACAGATAATAGAAAAACTAAATATTTTAAAATATTGCAGAATATTTTTTCGAATCTGCAAAGGCACTATGTCGCAAAGATAAACCCTGTCCAGGGGCATAGCCAAGGATGAGGGGGATTGCATCCCCAAATTATTTCAAGTATTAGTGGCACAGGCGTTTACATCGTTTATGCCTAAGGAGGAGGCAGTTTTTATGCAAGGTTTACTGGAGACTTTTTTTGTGAACCATCCAACGGAAGATCTTTTTTTTACTTTTTTTGGATGATCGTTTTTACCATCAAAGACCTTTGGTGTTAGGACAACCATGGAAAAGTTTATCTCTCTGTAGGAATTGCACCTTCCTTCCCTAATTCGAAAATTTTGGACTGACGTGGGCGTACTACTGGAGAATAATAGCCCAAGTAAAGATTTGATTTTTGATGACTGAAACGCTTTTGTGCTTTGGGCTATAATCAGGGACAATTTACCAATTTTCAGACGAAACTGCTGTTTTAATAAAGGTTAACCACTGGTTAGCTCAGTTGCTAAGCATATCATTAGTGGTGTGGTAGGTCTGGAGTTCCATTCCCTGGTTGGAGAAATGGGACACAGTGTCGCCAATGACTCTCTACTGCTGTAACTCGGAGCTGTGCTAAGCTGCAGAGATTGGTCCCGCCTCTCATCACGATCTTTGGCGTAATTTCATGAGCATGATGAAGATTTGCTTTTTCTACGATTTACAAACCACTTAAGTATAGATTTATTTCATACCCTATTTGTTTTGTAACAATACATTCGCGAACATGGTCTGTTAACTTAACTGCTTAACTGTTAAAAAACGTTAAACGTTACTGTAGCGTAAAATTCCGTGAATACGCCAAAAAATTATGCAACTTTTATCAACAACAAAAGCTTACAGCAGTGGGTCTTAAACTTCCTTAATAACAATGATCCTTACTTATGCCTTAAGCATGCATAAAGCAAAATGTGCGAACAAAAATCATCATATCTGGCAAAGGACTCAGAACTAAAACTAACTCTGTTGCAAAAAAACAACTGCACTTGAAAAATGTTAAAACTTGGTGCCCCCCTTTCCCCTATAAAAAAAAAAACTGCATATGCTTCTGACATGAAACATTTTCAAAGGGTGCATTTACACCTTTTTTCGGGTGTAAACGTATATTGTCTTTGCACCTACCATGTTTATTCGATTACAACGGGCAAAATTTTCTTCTAAAATAAAAACTCCCGTCCGGGTGAGTGATATATACGAGGGCTGAAATAATCAAAGGAAGTTAGCTAAGATATCCCACTTTTTAATTGAAAATTAGGGGTGCACGTTATACACGAGAGCGCATTATACTCAAATAAATATGGCAGTTAATATTCAACCTAATTCAAAACTGCATCCCCCACCAAAATTTTCTGGATCTGCTCCAGGTTAAACTACGGGTCTGGTGCATTCTTGTTGCTTGCATGACACTTGTTGGGTATGACACCTCTGACAAGTGTAAGAACCACAGGCTTACTGTATACATACTGGGTTACTGATTTAGTTTTTGTACTACAACGCAAAATAATAGATTTTTTGCACGCGATAATTCATCATGAACTGGTAAGCGCTGCACAAGACGTTTTTGAGATAAACACCAACGTTTGCATTTGAACGAAAATCAGCTGAAGCTACAGTGCTAGGAGTAACCCTTGACAGTAAGCTGACTAGGATACCTCACATAACACGAATTGCTCGCAAGGCCACTGCAGCATTAATAGCCTAAAATGCAGTAAAATAGGGGGCAAAACTTGGGGACTAAACCCAACTAACATAAAATGAATACACTGCAATGATACGACCTATTATCACAAATGCATGTACATCCTGGGTTGAAAGACTAAATAAAATATATCTGGTGAAAAATTGTTTAAGAGTTCAAAGACTAGCGTGTCTGAGGATCTCCTCAGCACTTCCTAGCACACCCACGTCCCACAGGTGCGTTAGAGATGCTGTTGAATATCATGCCAATCAACGAATTCATCTTTTCAGAAACAGTAAAAGGCTTATACAGGTTATCTCTCGTACGGGCTTTTGGCCCGACATGACCATTGTTTCACAAGGAAGACTAAAAGTCACATAGACGTATGCAACGAAGCTCAATAAAACTTGTCTTTGTTGAATATACCAGCTGAATTACAAGAGCTGGTGCAAGTTTCTACATAGAATGCCCGAACGTCTATCATACAAATCAGGTTTTTCTTCTATTTGGGAAGACATAAAACAGTTTTCCAGGCAAAAGTTTTCGCTATTGCTGAAGCAGGAAAAAACTGATAAAACTAATCGTGGAAAAAACTTGAATGAAAAAAAAAAAACAAAACTATTTTAGTGAAGAGCCAAGCAGCTATGTTGGTAAACAAAAATAATATTGTGAGGTCTAGCACAGTATTAGCATGCATTAATAGCCTAAACAAGTTGGGTGAAAGCAATCACGTCATTATTACCTGGACGCTTGGCTATATAGGCATCTATGGTAATGAAACAGCGGATATCTCGGCTAAATCAGGGTCAGCACTTAAATATTTGGGGCCTGAATCTTTTATCCCAATCCCCTATGCCAAGTGTTTGCGCAGCAGTAAGTGACTGGAATATTAAAAAATGGAAGACATATTTGATAGGACAAAAGACTGTTTGAGAACAAAAAAAAAATGTGGAGTGGGCGTCGCCACGCTTCACATAACGACTTTTAAGTCACAAAAGACCTGGCCTAAATGAAGTTCTGCAAGTCCTTACTCGTCATTGTAACTTACAGGAACACCATTGGACATGAAGTGTTGACGACATGTCCTACATGCTAGAAGAAGGAACTCCTAATCACCACGTGGGAGAATGCGTTTTCTAACAAAAACTTCGAAAGAAGATTTTTGGAAAAGAAACATAATAAATTTTGGGATCAACAAACTCAATCTAAACAAACTGGCAACGCATTTATAGTACGCTTGGAGACTCGCTGAATATGGCCAGCAATCCATACAAAGCGGTGCAGCCTGTAATGAGCCTAAATAATGGCCTGTACAATGAGCCATAGGAAATTGAACCTTGTCAGTCTATGATGCACCACTGCTCCTTATTCTTCACCCCTTGCCGATTGAAAAAAGTATATTTTACACCCAGTGCAACACTTTACCTTTATAATAATAAAAACTGAAATTTGTTTTAGCTTAAACTTCAGAAAAATTGCTCCCTCGGTAGGCAAAATTTACCCCCAGCGTAGGGTGTTGCGGGCGCCCCCACCAACTTCAAATAAGCTGTACTTTTTTTGGTGGTGAGGTTCATGTAAAAAATGACCCCTGTAAAATTGGAGAAAATTAGATGCAAGTTTGGAGGTAGCACAAAGCCCCCGAAAGTTCATCGGGGGTAAATTTTTGGAGGAATGTCATAACTCAAGAACCGCTTGGCCTAGAAAACCCATTTTACATTCAAATGATGCGGAATAGCCATGTTTCTATCTGCTGTAAGAGAACATTTTGTTGTAAATCTCATAATTTTTGAGTTAAATTGAAAAAAATATATTTCGACTCTATCAAAGGCTGGAAGTTTTTTCCCTTGGATTTTGTGAAACGTTTTTTTTTTTTTTTTATATTTGTTGATACTTTTGATCAAAGGCAGTAAGGATAATGTCAAAAGTCTCAAAATTATGTTTTTTGGTGCATTTAAAGAATGATCACCAAGTTTACACCAAGTTGTTAGTCACAATATCAAGTAAAAATCAGTCACTCTTACTGAATTATTCTTGTAGTAAAAATTGTGTCTCTATATAGCCCATTTTTTAATAATTGCCCTGTTATTAGTGTAGTTGCATGGGTGCATCGCGATGTAATGATGCGATTAGTGTGGCCAATTATTCAAACTTTGGCCTTCTCTGATAAGCGCTTGGCCCCATCAAGTCAACTGCTCTGGCACCAGCTATGTACTCATGCATGACCATTTAATTTTGTGTAAAAATGAAAATACGGTGTGTTGAAGGTTCGAACCCCCCTAATTGGTTCGAAACTTTTGTGCTTTGTAGCCGGTATTCACTGATCTGCTCAAAGAAACGGTAATTTTCATGGTTGCTTGATCTGCAGGTGTAGCAACATCATAGCCTATGCCCACTGCATGCGTTGCTAAATTACGAACAAGATTATCGTGTTATAATTTTGTTTACTGTTCTTGCACAATCGTTATTGCAAAAAATGGTGTTGGTTTTCACTAGCTGTAATTTAAACTTCAGAGATGGTTAAGTGTGCAAACTTTGAGAAAAACAGCTACTAATCTAGATATGAAAAGCATTAGGTTTTGGACTTTATGAACAAACTGTAGAAAGTTCTAGTCAGTATGTTTACATTGTTTAACAATGGCAAAATACTTCCTCCTTACGTTGGCTATACTGTGCTAGGAGATCAGCATAAACAGCGTTGCAGTGCAGTGAGAGCGTTGGCTGATAGTCCAGACGAAAAACAGAGTTTTTTTAGCTCAACCGTGCATGGAGACATATACAAACTTTTATTGCTGATTATTGTCTATTGGTACCTCCTTAACAAGAATCGAAAGTATGCCAAGCTGGCATAGTTGAGAAATTTTTTTTTATCAACGATCAAATATAACTGGTATACATATTCAATGAATATCAAATATCAGATCCACCGATTTATCATTAAAACTGTTTCATTATTGTTATGACCTCGACAGCCTGTTTCACGCTGAACGCGATCTTCAGGAGGTATTTTACTCAAATAGAATCTAATAAAAACAAGAAATAGTATAATATATGTACAACATAATTATTGCCACTACCTAGTTATAACAGCAATCAATCCATGTGGGAAAGGTGGATTTTATATCACCAAATGTTGTCTTGACATTGAAAAAAAAATATATTATTTGGTGAGTAACCCCCTCAAAATGCCAAATGAAATTTTCTTTAGTGCCATCTCGTGGTGAAAACGTGTTTATTGAATATCAGATTCTTGCAGCTTATTTTTTGAACTGAATCACGTGAAAACTATTGTACTTTACACAATGTTGCAAGCTCTATTGACGTAAACCTTGAGATGACGTCATTGTTACGTCATAATAAAAATACAAAACCAATAACTTTATAAATTTCAAAATCAACTTTGCTTTCTTACTATGCATAAAACAATATACCCAACCGTTTTATTTGTGTGGAGTTCACATTCCATTGTGATGCAAACATCAACAGCACATGTACTACCGATTTTACGAGACAATCGTTAAGTTAGAAAAGCTGCTGGCTGTGAGAAGTTCAATTTTTGTTCTTGGGCGTTTACCAACTACCAGGATTAGTTGTCATAAGAGATTATAGTTACTATCACTGGCGAGTAGTTGAAAACGAGGCTGTGCGTGCACGTCAGAAAAACTGCTGGTGATAAGTGCTTGTCCACCATTCTAATGGATAGTAGCCTATATGTTCATGCATAGCTGGTGATAAGTGCTTGTTCACTATTCTAATGGATAGTAGCCTATATGTTCATGCATAGCCTACATTAAGTGTATTAGGCTATAATGCATTACCTTCCTTCAAGCTGTCTCTTTTCCAGTGAAGTTTAGTTCGCTACGCTAGTACAGTTTAAGTTAGTAATTAATTGGTATTTATAAGGGAAAAATGCTTTTTGCAAGAACATACCAGCTGCAGGGATAGACCAAGCAGTGGAGTGTTTGTAAATGTTGGATTCGAGCGGTTGAGAAAAGCTAGTTTAGCCAGAGGAGATAACCTACACATTGTAATCGACACGCAATCAAAGCAATTGTTCAAATGTCATAAAAACTGTTCAATAACGCACACATCTAAACATCATATAAAGCGTGTGCAATCGGAGAAACACAGTAATGAGCCAGCACCAAAGTGTCTTCAACGATCCACCAGCGTCCAGCATATTGCATAACACTGGATGGATGTGCTGTGCTATAGGTAATTGGTTGGCCATCCATGGGAAAAGTCGAGGATCACTTTAAATCATTTCTGAATTATGTCAAAATTCACCTAAGAACTGCTGACACTTATTTTGTATTAGATCGGTATTATGAGCATAGCATTAGGGTAAATAAGGAATACGGAGAGCTTGTGCTGGCAACATTGCAAGTCGCAGACATACTCTCCCCTGTCCACACCTTTGCCTTCCCAAAAGAATTGCCTTACTTTAACTGAAAACAACTACCAATTGATTAGCTTAATTTCCCAAAATTTTGATAATCATCCACTAAGCAGCAGGCATCGCCTTCTAATTACTGAACCGAATCCTATTCCTTTAGAACAGAGTTTCCCAAACTGGGGTCCGCAACGACCGCACAGGGGGTCCGTGACAATGTTGCAAAAATGTAAAAAAATAACACTTCAGTGCGCATGCAGACCCAATAAATTGCTGCAGTGATTGATAATCTTACATATATATTTTTTTTTTCTTTCCATGCAAATTTTTTACGGGTAACAACATAAAAAAGGCTCTTAATTGCCTTTTGCAATGACAAGTTATGAACAAACATGTGTAGAACAGAGATGATAAACTAAACTAAACTGGAGAGACGCCTATACAAGCTTATTGAAATATGCAAGCTTTAACGGCCTCCACTTTGCATCCTGTTAGTAGGCTAGAGCTAAATTATTTTTGTTTTGCATTAATTATGATTCTACGGTAGTAGAGAAGAAATATTAAGAGTGGGGTCCATGGTAAACCTGATTTGCAAAAATGGGTCCATGTCACAACAAAGTTTGGGAAACACTGCTTTAGAATATTTTGCTGGAGAATCAAACCTAGAAAAGATTTAAGGACAACGCATGAAGAGGCAGGTGTAATCATCGCTCAGCAGGCTTTGGCAGTTGCAAAGATGAAAAAGATGGTTATTAGAGTGGTGGCAGATGACACCGATATATTCATCCTGCTGCTACATGACGTGCACTACATCCAGACACTAACCTGCGATTTTATTATGTTTGGGACAAGCTATGAAAGATCATGTGTTAGCATCAAATCCACATCCCTGGCCCACAGCAACATTCTAACCCATCTATTACCTGCCAATGCACTCACTGGCTGCGACACTCTATCGCATATTTGGGGTATTTGAAGATCTACTGTTATTAAGGTTTTGAAATCTGGATCAACATTGCATAAACTTGGAAGAATGCAAAAGCCGATGACAGAAGTTATTTTTGAAGCAACCAAATTTATTTCTGCTTGTTACGCATACGCAGGAAAAACCAATATGACGAATTTAAGATTTAAAGTATGGTCAAACAAAATGGGAAATTGCAAGTTAAATTCTGCTCCTGATTGAGAGCGTTAATTCCAACATCTAAAGTTTTTGGAAACCATGTACATCGAGCCCATTTTTGAACTGCCATCTAAGCGAATTTAATTTGGCCGATGCTGAGTCACCAAATGAAAATCCTTGGCATTTTGGATGGACCATTGATGCCCACCAAAACCAACTCATGCCAATTGCTTTACGTTCAGATGTGGCCCCAGTACCTGAACGATTACTAAAAATCATTAAATGTGGGTGCACAACATGTGCTACAAGCATATGTTTCGTGTTCGATCTTTTGTCACTGTCTAGAAAAAATTTGTAAAAATCGGAACACCGTTGTGAATGAAAATGCTGATGATTCATGATTTTGTCAAACGTATGGCAATTATAAATATTGTTAAATTTACTGCTAGCTCTGTTGTTTTTAAACTGATTTCAATAATAACATTTCTGTGAGAAAGCTCTTGTTTGCCAGGAGCAGCAATTTTCATGCCGAAAGTGATAATATTTTGTAATTATTTATATCAATTATGACGTCATCTCAAGGTTTACGTCAATAGAGCTTGCAACATTGTGTAAAGTACAATAGTTTTCACGTGATTCAGTTCAAAAAATAAGCTGCAAGAATCTGATATTCAATAAACACGTTTTCACCACGAGATGGCGCTAGAGAAAAATTTCATTTGGCATTTTGAGGGGGTTACTCACCAAATAATATATTTTTTTTCAATGTCAAGACAACATTTAGTGATATAAAATCCACCTTTCCCACATGGATTGATTGCTGTTATAACTAGGTAGTGGTAATAATTATGTTACACATATATTGTTTATTAAATTGTACTCGTATATCAGATATATTTGATCGCTGATAAAAAAAATTTCTCAACTATGCCAGCTTGGCATACTTTCGATTCTTGTTCAGGAGGTACTAATAGACAGTAATCAGCAATAAAAGTTTGTATATGTCTCCATGCACGGTTGAGCGAAATTCCTCTGGAATATGATGCACATTCACAATAATCAATAATTTTTTGCACATTTAAAGAGCATAGAGAACAAAAGTGTTCTAAATATGCAAAAAAACGTTAACATTTTTGGGATCCTAAAAGTTTGGTTAACCTAACGTCGTTCTCCTGGTATTAGTAGCCAATGTTTAATCTGAAGTCCACAACATGAAGTTTTGGTTTAAGCTCGAACAAAAATATGGACTAGTCCAGAAGTTATTACGGTATAGAGTTATATGACATACAGATCCCGCTCTTCACTGACAAAAGTATAATCTCTTTGCCCACTGCGCGATTGCATCGTAAGTGACAACATTAAAGTCAAAGCCCGGCTTAGTGTTTTAGCCCCCTTCCCTACTTGTAAATTCCTGCCACTACCTCTTGCTCTCTTCATTGATCATGAAGAGAAGCACACACAAAACATCGTTGAGGTATTAAAGGACGATGAGCTTGATGCTGGAGCAAGCCCAAAAAGAACAGGTGCAGGATACGGTGGGGCGAGCTCGCATTTCTCGCACTCTCAAAAGAGGTATTTGTTATCTAGCAAGATTTGCAGACAAAAATAGTATTAGTTTTTCTACATTTTTTGAAATTGGACACTGCTTTCTTGCATAACTCCTGTGTTAGAATGGTCTTGCCAATAATCTCACCTTTCCTCAATGGAAATTTTTAGACACCTTCGTGTGGTCAATGACTCCGCGCTTGATTTACAAAATGGTGATGCTACTCTACAGCGCTGGTATATAGAAGTCTATAGTGAAATTTAAAGTCTAATGGTAGTTTTTGCACGTAGTGTGACTGCTCATGCAAAATAAACTTTGCTAAGTACAACTTGGTGCAAGGATCAATGTAACAGCTTTCTGAACCAAGTTTTAAAAATCATTTTCCGACTTCAAACCTAATCGTTAATGAAAATAAGCCTTCAAGCAAGTGAAAATGTAGTTTTTTCAATTTAACTCAAAAATTATGAGATTTACAACAAAATGTTCTCTTACAGTAGATAGGAACATGGCTATTCCGCATCATTTGAATGTAAAATGGGTTTTCTAGGCCAAGCGGTTCTTGAGTTATGACATTCCTCCAAAAATTTACCCCCGATGAACTTTCGGGGGCTTTGTGCTACCTCCAAACTTGCATCTAATTTTCTCCAATTTTACAGGGGTCATTTTTTACATGAACCTCACAACCAAAAAAAAGTAGGGCATTTTCCGTCAATTTTTTCAAAATCATGGGGCGCTTACAACATCCTATTTCCAGGGGGTAAATTTACCCCCGGTTAAGAACCCCTGTGACAGCTAATACGACAATGACAGGTAAGACAACAACTAACCAGTAAAAATTTTGTGAAAATGGTAATAAAACTGGCAGCCTGCAAATCAGGCAGACTTTCGACAGTGCTAAAATCAGCAAAGCATTTCAGAAAGAAGACCTTTGCTGTAAACTCAAATGATATTTTGCAAAGCAGCACACAACAAATGCAACTTTCCTTGAGCCTTATAAAACCTTCACGTTTGGGGTCAACGTTTTCGCTAACTTTATAATCACAGTTGATTTAAGAACAATAACTCTTGATCGTTTTCAAATTGCATTTGAAACTGCAAAAATACTTGTATCACAAGCGTTAACCCAAGCAATTAAAAATTATTCCGCTGCAAGTACCCACCTCTGCACACTCCACATGATAGACGTGAGTATTATGCCATCAATTACAAATACTATTATGAACAATTACCTTTCGGTGTTTTACTATTTGCAATTAACAGCAAGGATAAACTGAACATCGAATTCACGAGTAAATTTGTTACCTGCTCTGCATATTACACCATGTCACTTCTGGTGATAAACAAAACAATCAAATCTCACCTTTTTCTAGTACTGTCACTTAGCTCTTGAGTTAAACACGCTCTCTTAAGCAACATCATTTGTTATAATAGAATAAAACTACCCTGCATTATTGCAACAAAACACACAATTTTGTTGTCTTTCTTTGTCTATTTTACCTGGCTAAGTTGTGATGTTTAACCAAATTAGCCGCTGATGTGAGCAGAAAAGCAAAGACGAAACGCTTTGCTATTGAATTTCCACTGCATACTCTAAGCAATTAAAGTTGAGTTTGAGTTTATTGAGTTTATTATTTTTTTGCTCGCTTCAATAGAAACACAAGCGAAAAATACCCATATTATCATCGACAATTTTGAAGCCAGCAGGGAGCATCGAATAACCATAAGGTTTTCAAGTCAAGATGCTCCCTGTTGTGTGAAAAGACGTGAAGGTATTATTAATGAACAAACTCAAGCATAATAAAACATAACATAGTACATCTACAAATGAAAAACATAAACAAATCAGCGGGACAAAGGAAAGTACAGTAGTGAAAAAACAAGTAACTGAAGACACACACACCACGAGTAGTGCAAGCCAATCAAATTTACCAAACGCTTTCAATATTTACTCAATAAATCGTTTTTATAACGCGTTTTGAAAGAAACCCAATGCATGCTTTTTGTGTCATCATCTATTTCGCTCCATAATTTCGTACCCCTATATGCAATTTGAAATTTTCCAACAGATTTTGCTACCTGAGGTAAAAAGCAGAGTGCTTTCTTGACTTGTCTGGTATTGTGTGAGTGAATTTCCTCAATTTTGGTAAATTGATCGTAATAGACATCAGGAAGTCGGTTATAATTTAGCTGATGCATAAATTTGGCTAGTTCCAACTGATAAATTTCGTTCAGTTTCAAAAATTTCAATTTTTTATACAATTCAGTAACGTGCGCAAGTTTGTTATTCTAGGTCATTATTCTCACAATATTGTTCAATCTAACACTTAATTTCTTGCAATCTGCTTTTACACGCAGTTCCCCAAACGGCGATTGCGTATTGTACACGGCTATTCACCAGGCTGTAATAGAGCATGCATAGGATTTTCTTTGTAACATATTCCCGTAACCGATAGAATATACCAGATGTTTTTGCTAGTTGCAACGAGAGATGTTGTAGATGATTGAACCAAGTAAGTTTTTTATCCAGATAAGATATACTCCTAAGAACGTGACTGAAGTTGCTCTTTCAATTATATTTTGATTTATAGCTAATTTAAATTCGCATGAAACGGAGATTTGAGGTAGTTTGTTAATTAATAAATAAGTGGTTTTGGAATAATTTAGTGATAATTTGTTAGAGCGAAGCCAAATAGTCCAGCAGCTCAAAGGTCTGAGCCTAGCTGGAAGCTTACCAATTTTTATCCTTATTATCGTTTAACGTACTTCAAACCATGCTCGAAATCAGATTTCTGCCTGGTCAGAGGTGGTGGGTGTGGCCAGAATGAGGGGGTAAAGAGGGTAAAATTGTTAAGCTGACACAAGTTACTTACCCTATAAAAATACATTCAGTCGTTTATAGTCGCAGTAGAGCTCTCATTTTGGGCTTGAATGAAAAAAGAAAAAATACAAAATAAATTTAACAAAAATATTTCAAGTTTATTTTATTATGACGTTATGATACTTGAGCTTGAACTTGATTTTGCTCAATTTGTTTGTAGTCGAGGTGCGTAACTTTACCTATAGCGTCCAAGTTTATTGAAGCAAATTAATAAAACTTGTTCCAGCTGGAAAGTAGTTTCTTACCCACAAAATGAAACATTTGGACGCTGTTATGATGAACACAGACGAAATAACGCGCTAATACACAAAGACGCATGGTTAATTTTAGACGCTTTTTTATACAACGTGAGTTCTGCATGACTGATTTCTCTATGAAATTGCATGGCGTTTGAACTATTTTATATTGGAATACGTTTCTTTCGCTGTATTCTTCAAGAAAATTGCAAATAATAAATGCGAGGTATAAGGATATAGACTTATAGAGGGTTTCAAATTTCGATATAGAGATATAAAAGGCTTCAGTTACACGCACCCCAAAGTTAACGACTTTTTGTGAACTGAATAACACAAATTGTTTACATGCGCGTTTATTTTCCGTATCCGTTTATTACCGTTGTTTATCTAAATGTCTTTGATTTGGTGTGGCATATTGAGCTGTTCAAAATGAATTATCTTATCTATCTAATTCGAAAAACCCACGCGTAAGTTAAATGGTGGTTTCATCAATCACTTAGTTAATTCGTTTGCAATTTCGTATCTCGAAGTTGAGTTAATTCTACTTTAACCGATGGAGGATCACCAGGTTTAATTGATAAATTGGATTACCACGTTCGATTAATTCCATAAACCCTGAAAATAATGTTAAAATATTATCAGAATTTGTTTCATGATACTCAAATCAAGTTTTCGCTCATTTACTGTAAATTGCATAATATAATATTTTTTGTTACGCTGTTTAGTCCTAATTGCTAAATTTATCATGTTTTTGCCCGAAAGTTTAGCGAATTGCGAGTTATAAACGGAAGAAAATAATAACTAAAGTTAATCTCTAAAACCTGAAATTTTGACCTTATTTTTACCTTGTCACAGAATAAAAAGTAGGTTTCATCGCGATGCTGTGCCCATCTACATCAAAAACTTATTTGGTGAAAATATGAAATTTACTTTTGTTACAGTCAATAGCGACATTGCTAAATATTTCATTTCGGTAACTTTTCATTTCTGTCTTAAAAATTGTTCAAAAAATAGTTGCCAAGTTGTCACAAACATTTCTCGTCTTCATCTCCATAAGAATTGTTGTGGATTAAGCTGCTTAAATATTTCATAGCTGAGCAAAAAAAAAAATTGCAAGATGCTGTGAAAATGTAATTAGACTGCAGAACCATATTGATTTAGGAATGTTTGCATTGTTTTTGTCCCGTACTTGCATTTTTTAATTATGATTAAACTTTGTTGACGACTATTTTAGTAGCAATGGCGTATATTCAAATCAAGCAAGAGCCTCTGTATTGGCCACAAATCTGGGACATCAATTTTGTTGTTCACACTTCAACTTTTCCACCGAATAAATGCACCAACATTAACTGGGTAAATAATTTTATTGAAAGACGTTAATTACATTAATATTTAAAAACGTAACAAAATATGTACGTAGCAGTGGTTCCTCACCTATGGGGAACGCCTACCTCAAGTAACAGACGTAAATTTTCAAGGTAGCCCTATGGTCACTAGGTGTTCTGCAGCACATGATTAGTTTGCTTTTACGCAATTGCGACTGCGACTCAGCAATAGCTTTCTGATCAGGAAGAAAGAGAGTATGCTGGATCTCTTCCATTTTCAATCAGTCGTACGGTTGTTTTCTGACATATTCTTCGCAATGGCCTAAGCGTCTTAGCTAGCAGAAATTGAAGAATTCGATTCCTGCACAACCGTACTTGTTTTTTCTTACGTGTCTATGGGTAAGTTTATTTACCATAGCACGCAAAGATATCAGGGAAGTTGCATCTCTACTACACATGTAAAAAATTAAATTGGTTAGTGCTTTTCTACAAGTCTACAAAACTCTATATGCAAATGGATAAATAATCTGACTAGGGATAACGTGTGATTTCCTGGTGAAAGAGCATTCGTGATATACTACATTTTATCAAAATATCTTTCCTGGTGTTATGCCACTTCGTATTTAAGTCATTTGAAAAAACATACCATGTTACTTGTTCTTTCATGCAGAAGGCGTGGAGGGCATGAAATAATATTTCAGCTCTGTGGCCAACGCAAACCCAAGACATGTTGGCAGGTACATATTCAGTGATCGAGTCGAGTGCTCAACCTTCGAGTACGAGTAGCGAGTACTTGCCTTGAGAATCTTCAAGTAAGAGTACTGGTGGTTGACTTTGAGTACAAGTATTACAAGTACGAGTACATTTTTCGCAGTTAAACTTTACATTTTAAAATCAGTAGCAGGCTCTTGCAGCATAAATTCGAACCACTTTTCTTGAAGTTGTTTATTTAACTTTTTGTCACTTAATTTTGTCTCAAGACTTTATTAGCTAATGATTGACTCATGATAATATGCACGAAAATTTATAAAAATCAAAGTACGAGTACTTCTTGAGATTAAAAGTTTCAAGTACGAGTACTCAGAAAAGCTGTACTCGAGTACGAGGACAGTACTCGAGTACTGCATCACTGTACATATTAGATAGCACAGCTCCGAAGATTAAAAATCGCTAACAAAATTTGAAAATCTGGAAGATGGTGGAATAAAGCACAATCTTAAAAGATGCAAGTGTGGGACAATAACAATGCAAACATTCCTAAATCAATATGGTTTTGCAGCCTATAAATCTCATTTTTTCAGCATCCTGCAATTTTTTTTGCACAGGTATGAAAGATTTTAGCAACTTAATCCATAACAATTCTTATGGAGATGAAGACGAGGAATATTTGTGACAACTAAGCAACTATTTCTTGAACAAGTTCTAAGACAGAAATAAAAGTTCTTGAAATGAAATATTTACCAATGTCGCTATTGACTGAAACAAAAGTAAATTTTGTATTTCCACCAGATAAGTTTTTGATATGACCACAGTTAAAAAGTAAAATTTATTAACCCAAAAGGGATCATCAGGGGTATTGAAAAACAAGTAGAGGTTTAAAAAATGAAACTAAAATCGATTAGCTCACCGCCTCACAAATCTACGTATGATCCGTAACTAACACTGTGTGCCGGCTGAAACAGACTGTTGGGTTTAATAAATTTTACTTTTTAACTGCGGAGAGATTGCATATTCGCTCTAACTGAATCTAGTTATCGATCATTTTTTGAAATACTGTTCTCCATGATTACGGATAAGTTTTTGATGTAGATGGGCACAGCATCGCGATGAAACCTACTTTTTATTCTGTGACAAGGTAAAAATAAGGTCAAAATTTCAGGTTTTAGAGATTAACTTTAGTTATTATTTTCTTCCGTTTATAACTTGCAATTCGCTAAACTTTTGGGCAAAAACATGATAAATTTAGCAATTAGGACTAAACAGCGTAACAAAAAATATTATATTATGCAATTTACAGTAAATGAGCGAAAACTTGATTTGAGTATCATGAAACAAATTCCGATAATATTTTAACATTATTTTCGGGGTTTATGGAATTAATCGAACGTGGTAATCCAATTTATCAATTAAACCTGGTGATCCTCCATCGGTTAAAGTAGAATTAACTCAACTTCGAGATACGAAATTGCAAACGAATTAACTAAGTGATTGATGAAACCACCATTTAACTTACGCATGGGTTTTTCGTATTGGTGTTATTCAATTCACAAAAAATTGTTAACTTTGGGGTGCTTGTAACTGAAGCCTTTTATATCTCTATATCGAAATTTGAAACCCTCTATAAGTCTACATCCTTATACTTTGCATTTACTATTTGCAATTTTCTTGAACAATACAAGAAATCAGTCATGCAGAACTCACGTGGTATAAAAAAGCGTCTAAAATTAACCATGCGTTTTTATGTACTAGCGCGTTATTTCGTCCGTGTTCATCATAAAAGCGTCCAAATAGTTTCATTTTGTGGGTAAAAAACTACAGGGTGAGTCACGGTAAACATGTTTTTAAGGAAGACAAAACTCTGCGAATATTTTAACAACAATTTATTTATGTACAATAAAAATATTCACTAAACTATGCCATTATGGAATATTTAGGAGTGAAAAATTATGTCAGACACATGATGGCCATTTTCACGAACACAAATTTGAAGTCGATTTCCCATACCACACCAAACAGTAACTTTTGGACTGTGTAGTGGTCGCTGATGCAATTCACGAGGATTTTCTGAAGCCCAATATCGAAAGTTTTGTTTTAACTGTACCATTTAAATGAAAATGGCCTTCGTCGCTCATTATTAGGGTCAAATTCTCGTTTTCTTCAAACATGTCGAGCATTGTTTGGCAAAAAGACAAACGTTGTTGGTAATCCCGCGGGTTCAATTGTTGGACAGTCATAATTTTGTATGGTTGAAAAACTAGGTCTTTATGTAAGATTCGCTGCATAGTGCTTTGACTTATTCCCAGTTCTGTAGAATGTCGCCTAGCAGAGCGCTTAGGACTTTGGGTGATTGCTTCTCTCACTCGATCCACATTTTCTGATGTTGTGGCGGATCTGACAGGGCCGGGTGGTTTGGCTTTCAATAACGAACCAGTCGTTCTTAGTGCATTAACCCATTTAAGAATGGAATTGCGGCTTGGTACATTACTGTGACGACCGATGTTGAATCTTTGCTTGAAGAGACATTGGGTTTCTGTCACTGATTCACCATTTTTCACGTAGGCGTCATAAGCAAACACACGATGTTCAAGACTCCACGGTAGCATGAGGGAAAGTAATTTAAAATAAAAACCAACCCTAAAAAGAAAAGCTGTTCAAAATTGATACAAAAATTAACGTAAAACACAAATAAACAATAACAAACTAAATGACATCTTAAGCAGGTTTAAAGACTGCCTTATTCACCCCTTAACCACTTACTCTAGAAGAGCAAGGGGCGTTATAAAAACATCCATTTCCCGTGACTCACCCTGTACTTTCCAGCTGGAACAAGTTTTATTAATTTGCTTCAATAAACTTGGACGCTATAGGTAAAGTTACGCACCTCGACTACAAACAAATTGAGCAAAATCAAGTTCAAGTTCAAGTATCATAACGTCATAATAAAATAAACTTGAAATATTTTTGTTAAATTTATTTTGTATTTTTTCTTTTTTCATTCAAGCCCAAAATGAGAGCTCTACTGCGACTATAAACGACTGAAAGTATTTTTATAGGGTAAGTAACTTGTTGTGTCAGCTTAACAATTTTACCCTCTTTACCCCCCCATTCTGGCCTCACCCACCACCTCTGACCCGACAGAAATCTGATTTCGTGCATAGTTTGAAGTACTTTACACGATAATAAGGATAAAAATTGGTAAGCTTCCAGCTAGGCTCAGACCTCTGGGCTGCCGGACTACACCCTCAGACAAAAGTTTAAGACCACTTCCTAATTTTCATTGATTTTGTCATGTGAACCACTTAATTTCATTTACTCTCGTGAGAAGTTGCTTAGTTTTTTTTTTATAATCAAGTTTATTTACAACATGTTAAAAAGAAAATACACATGCAGAATTTATGGGAGAGCGAGTAACTACCTCCCTCATTAGGCGCTTCTCTCTGCTGCTGAAAATCCTGGGATGTTCTGTTCTTTTCTTATCCGCAAAAGTTTCTTTTTTTTAGAATTTTTTTATGGCATTATGCACAGCAGTTTTATTTTCTTTGCACGTATAAACAATATGACGCTCAGATAGCTTCATCTTGCTGAGTGCAACAACTTGAGCTCTTTATGTTACACTGAGAGATGCTTTTTTACCCATATTTCCCTTTCAATTTTTCCTCCTCTTTTTCGATTAATTCAACAATGCCGGTTGGCATTACAGTAGATATAAGTAACTTAGGGCACGAAAGCTATTGCAGAGAATATACAGAAGCGTGGCAAAGGTCCTTTAGCTATATGATGGCTCAGAAGGCACTATTTTATGACTAAAGAGATTAGAATATAAAGTTTGTTCTTTTTGCTAAGTGGTCTTAAACTTTTGTCCGAGGGTGTAAAATATCTATGCTTGTAAGTTGTTTATTTGCTCTATTTTCAAGATTTGTCAAACTTTCATCTGAGAGAGTTACATAAGTATCATCGGCGAATAAGGCTGTTGTAAATTCTGAACACTTTGGCAAATCGTTCACATACATTAGGAAGAGTAAAGGGCCTAGCATGGAGTTTCCGATGTTGACAAAAAAATTACTAAACTTGTCAGCTATTTCTTCTGAATCAGTAATAATATCTCCGTTTTCTTTTTGTAACTTCTTTGACGCAGACGTTTTGGTTTTTCTATTCGTCAAATCATTTATTGCCTCCCAAATTTTTTAGCATTGTTGTTATTTCACGTTAAAAAGTTTTGATAATAGTTAATTTTGGCAGTCTTGATTGTTCAATTCAAAGCATTGCGATATGCTTTGTATTTCATCAAATTTGCTTGATTATTAGCTTTATGTGAAAGTCGAAACAATTTGTTTTTAAAGCCAGTAGATTTTAAGATCCCTCGAGTAATCCAGGGTTTTAGTTTTAATCGCTTTTCTTTCCTAGTGGCTCTGCGTAATGTAGCATGAATAACAACTACTTCAGATAATGTTGAAACGATTTGATCGAATTGCTTATTCACAGATTTTGTACAGAAGGAATTACGCACCAAACTAAGTTATCTAATTGTTCGAGAAAATTTTCGTGGTCAAATTTCTTCATATCACGCACGTAGTAATTGTCAACTTGATTTGAGGAAAGTTTCAGCGATTTTGATCTATCAGTGATTTTGACTTGGAAGTCACTCTTGCGGGTAAATCAATCAGGCATTTACCATAGAGCCTAACAACATATTGGCATATTGCCGAATGATTTCTTTTTTGAAAATTTTGAGTTAGTCAATGTTAAAATCACCCATTATATAATATGAACGTTTTTTCTTGTTTAAGATAACAAATATGTTTTGCATACTTCCGCAAAACTTCTCGATGCCACGAAGGCCCAATGCCGGGTGTCGATATACCATTCTTACAACCGCAGAACTATCATTTAACGTTACATTCATTCACAAGGTTTTGGCAATGGATAGATCATATTGCATACGCTTGTTAACAGCAAATTTAACTCTTTCTTTCACGTAGAGCCCTACTCCACCAGCATTTGTTAAACTATTCACATAGTTAAACTTATAACCATCCAAATTTATATTGGCAAATACACGTCCCTCATGCAATTTAGTTTCGCTCAACGCTATTATATCTGGTTGTTTGTCTAGTTGCGACAAATAGCTATTTAATGTTTCGTCATTTTTTTGAAGGCTTCTTATGTTAAAATGAATAATACACAAATCATCTTTGTTTTTGTAAAAAAGCGTTTTGTTTATTGATTCGATGTTGAAATCGCCACATTTGCCGAATAATTCGCTGTAGTCGTCATCATTAGATTTGAATTGTGCCAATGCCCAATCAGGGTTTTGATCGCAATGATTGGTGTCCTGCACAAGTGTTGAGCCTGGTTAGCTTTTCTCGTTGCAACTGCTCACTTCATTTGCCAATGCTCTGTAATAACAACAGCGTTCCTGGTTGGTGTCACAAACCACGTTATCATTATGTTGTTGCAATCTTGTGCAAAAGTTGCGGCTAAAATTATTTGCTGCAGTCATTGCATTCGAAAGAGAAGCTCATTGATTGAAAATTTGTACATAAAGAACAACAAATTAAATTAATCATTTCCAGAAGATGAACACGAGCTTACGCTTGCATTAACATCACTATTATTTATATTTACATCATCGTTAAACATTAGTGGCAGGTAGTTAAACTTATTGAAGTGGACTTCGACATCAAATTTAACCAAATCTTCAGGTGAAGTAAACGTGATCCACCCACCGATTCCTTCATCTTTATCACCTCTTCAGATAATTTGGCCTTCGCTCTTTGCCGCTTTCTTGCATGTAATCTTCCCGTTCATAGTATGCACCAATACAAATTTATCATCACATTCGTTTTTGACATAATGGAGTAGTTTCACTCTCAATGGTGTTAGGTCTTCAGTGATAAAGCAGTACGTAAAATTTTCAAGTTTTTTAAGTTTTGATTTAACAAACATTATTTCGTTGCGTTTCTTGTAGCTGATGAATTTGGTAATTATGAGTCTAGACTTATGCCTGGTTTTTTTGTGCTACCCAAGTCGATGCGCTCGTTGGATGTCACCACTTTCGAGATTGACATTTAGTTGTTTTGCAATTTCAAGAATAACCATTTTACTATCATCTCAGTTTCCTGTTGATTCGGGGATGCCATGAATGCGAATATTTTCTCTTCTTCCGTACTGTTCCATCCCATCCAAATTACTAACGCAAATGTTTACAGCTTGCTTTAACAGCGAATTTTCATTTTTTACTTCCGCTTTACTCTTTGCAAGTTCGTCTTTTAACACTTGTATTTTAAGTAATACCATCTTCATATTGCTGTTGATTTCTTTTAAATTCTAACAATCTTCTTCATTAAATGCAGTTTCGCTGCGAAGTACAACTGCTTTGCTGGCTTTACCAACACTATCTTTCTTTTGTTTACCACTCATTATACTTTTCGTACGAGCTTCGAAAAAACGACCTTCGCCTGGCGAGTGCAGCTGTGAAATGAGAAAAGCTTCAACAGCTGTGAACAGTTAAAGCTTTTCTCATTTACAAACACGTAATTATTTATTTAATTTTGATTCTGCAGCGCTTTGCACTGAAGTGAAATAATAATTTGGTAAAAAAATGATAAGTCATTGTGTTGAAGACAACGCAAAATTTGAGAACCAGAAAGGACTAAGACACAGGCTAACACCAGCGACCATATGTCAGAGGCCAAGGCAAGGACTCTACGTATCTGCCCTCAAGGCCAAGGATATTCGCGACGACAACAGCAAGGACAAACACAACAAAGGCAACGGCACAGCAATACAGCAATCAAATTAGAGGTCTTAAGTCTCAAAAAAAATAAATAATAAATGAATAAATAAAGCATTGATCGGTCGTCTTTTTGTTAATATTTCTTTTAATTGGATCAGTCAGACAGCTGAAGGTGGCACACAGCTAAGTGTCAATAGCAATTGCAGCACATAGCATACCTAAAAATCACAACATTATTTAACATAAAATCTATCAGCTCCTAATATAATTTTTCACATAAAGATACTGTAATATTCTGTATTGTAGTAATCAACTTTAAACAAGAATGAACACATTAACATCTAGGCAATAACCTCTTTATATATTATCGCATACCTGAAATAATTGATTAAGCACAGACACTGACACAAGAATTCGAAACAAGGAAACTTGCACTTGCTGAGGTAATCCGATAGTGCGTTAGTGCGATAGCAATGGCATAGCATATTATTGCTTGAAATGAATGCTTATAGATTTGGGATTCGATTTATGGCTTACGGACTATCATGCCTCAGGATAGGCAAACAATGAAATCGTAGGTCAACCTTTGATTCAACTACATTGATATCTCTAAGCATTGTCTGCTTACAGTAAATTTTATTTGGAACATAGATAACATACTTCTAGCTGCCTGAGAACTACCTACAGGCCATGGCCACCAAGCATACTCTTGTAAAAAGCTAAAAACAGATCATAAATTTACTATTCTTTAGATAAAATTTACTGTAAGCAGAAAGTGTTTAGAGATAACAATGTTGTTGAATCGGAGTTTGACCTACGATTTCATTACTTGCCTAGCCTGAGGCATGATAGTCGGTAAGCCATAAATCGAATTCCAAATCTAATAGCATTCACTTCAAGCAATAATATGCTATGCCAGGGGTGGCCAACCTGTCAGATACTACGAGCCACATTTCTTTCTGCTCTTCATCAAATAGCCATATCATACACAAGGGATAATGATCGCCTTAACGTCACCATGCCTCTTATTAATACACATACCTTTGTTTAGCTAGATTAGTAGCATACCGATCGAATAGCTCAGTTGGTAACGACATCGCTATCGGTGCGGGCGGTCTGGGGTTCTTTGCCTGGGCCGGTCAAAGCGAACACACTGTCGCCGCCGCTGCGTTGCTTCTTCGGATTCGAAGCTGTGTTGCTTGAAGTACGTAAGTTATACAGACCTTGATGTTGCCCAGGCGCAAAGCCACGAAGATAACAGCTCAGATGGTCGAGTGGTAAGAGCGTCCGCCTCTGGAGCTGCATACTCGTGTTTGATTTCGAGCCGGGTCAAACCAATGCCTTTAAAATCGATCTTCATAGCTTCCCTGCTTGGCGATCAGCATTAAAAGGGCGATGTGGAGAACAAGCCGACAAGTTTGCTTAATGTGCCTGTGGGAAAAACACTTAATGGGATTCCCCCATCTTGGTGTGATAGACAGGTGGCTAGCAACTCCAAAGCGAATTCGTTATAGCGTTTTGACCACTTTGTCGCGATAGAAGGATAAATATGCAAGTAAATGCAATACAAATACATGGCCCCCGCCACTTGCTAACTCTTCATCGTAATTTTTCAACACAGTGACTATTACGTGATAATGCAACTTAAGCGTTGCCAAACGCAACATGATTACAGAAAGAGGCTGCTGATAGAAGAAACACAGCATGTGAAAAAGAGTCGTATGAAATTGGGCAAAGAGCCGCAGGTTGGCCACCTCTATGCTATGCCATTGCTATCGTACTAACGCACGCTGGTTGTGTCAGTCAGCAAGCTGCATTGATGAGACTTGAAAAGTCGAAATAGTGTACACTATCTGCAGTTATGTACATGTCATAAATCTATATTGATGTGACTGCCGACTGATCTGACAACCTCCTGTTGTATCTTAGCAGCTCGCTTTGTCCAGGAGCCTGCGGTTCGCGCCTCTTTTTCACGGGAGAATCTTTTCCGCAGAGAACATTTTCTGCAGTGAGATATTCCAAGTTCGGAATCACAAGCAGAAAATGTTTTCCCCGCTTTTTAAAGCGCTGGTTGTGTCAGTCAGCAAACTGCACTGATGAGACTTAAAAGTCGACATAGTGTACACTATCTGCAGTTAAGTGCATGTCATAAATTTATTCACTACTGCAAATATAGCCTATAGCCAGGGTTACCATTTCGTGCTTATTTCTAAGATTTGTGCTTATTTTTGAGTCCCATGCTTATTTCTAAATTTTAGCGGAAAAATAGGATTCTGCGGACGTGAAGAACTTTTTTTTGGTCTTTATCGATTTTTAGTGGAAAATTTTTGGTCTTCACTGATTTTTAGTGGAAAAACAGGACTTAGTGGACGTGGAGACCTTTTTTTTGTCTTTATCGATTTTTAGAGGAAAAACAGGACTACGTAGACGTGAAGACCTTTTTTTTTTGGTCTTCACCGATTTTTAGTGGTTTCACAATAAAGAACTTTTGACTTTTTGGTAACCTAACTGCATCGTGCTTATTTTTTGTAGTGATCCAGTGATAGCCCAGCATATAGCCCGTGGTATCAGTTTCCTTCACAACCTAGTTTGCTTGTGATTCCTCCAACAAAGCAGAAATTTGTTTGCTTTATCCAAGAGTAGTATAACCCACTTCTTTTTACACTGCGATAACCGCAGTTGCTACAGTTGCATTCTGTGTGCATACTTGCTCAATATGTCCCTGACAACACAAACTTCGCATAAAAAACACAGTTGTGAGCATTGGCTGTCACCGTAGTTGACGCAAACGTGATCGCAATAAAGGTAGCACATTGCATTTAGCTGTGTGCAGCGGTCGTAATAGCTAGTTATTACTATTGATAAGGTAAGATTCTTTTTTCCCATTATCAACGTTTTCTGCTGGTTAGACATGATTCAATTAATTAGCTGGCAATACCTTCTTACACCATAATATTCCATTTCAAGAAGTAGTATCTGTTGGAATTACCGAAAGCCATGTTGAGGTCAAAATATAATGCAGTTACTGCAATACCTTTACCACTTTCTGCTAAAATAAAATCGTAAAGCTTATTAATTGCAAGGGTTGGAGAGCAACCAGACCTAAATAGCAATATTTTCTGCCAGAGCAAACACAAGCTTCTTGCAGAAACAAGGTTATTTACAAGAAACTAAACTTTGGAAAGAAATCAAAACGCCTGCAATGCATTTTATTTAAAAGAGCATAAAAATCATAAACCTCAATTGAAATTTGAAAGCCAATTATTTTTGCTAAAATTTGTTTTGCTGTGTTAACATTTGCTGACGTAATCAACTGTTGACTTGATCCAAAGGACTGATTTGTGTGATAAAAGTGATGAAGTATTATTTTCGTTACACTTACTGTTACATATAGACATCCTGACTTTGCGTATAGGTTATTTCTTTGGTTGTAATTGCAAATCTATTGAGCATATCCTTAATTTAAGGTTTAATGAACAAACTACGAATAAGTCTAACTCTAAACAGAAACATAATTGTAAAAAATAAACCTTACACTCAATCAAATGTACGTGCACATTGTACAGTAAACCTAACTCTGCGTGCTATAAACACAACTAGTCTTGCCAACACGCAGAGGCCATGTGAGCAAGCAAACTCAACAGCGCTTGTCTCGCAGAGCAGTGCTTGTAATGAAATAATACTACAGTAATGCTTTTCATTTTTAAGCTTGGCTGCATAAAATATCTAATCAGTGTGACATGGTACATTCAGGCACTGGTTTTCATGTTAATGAGGCATGACTTCTGTAGTGTGATAATTGCTATGATCATATCTGCAACGCTTGCAAAAATTGCTCAAAAGTCTCGCTACTTTGCTGGTTGTGAGTTGCTAAGATGTGACATGCAAAGATTCATTTTTCCTTTTAATGAAGTAGTTTCAAAACTTCAAGCGCAGGTTGTAAGTATCACAGTCCTCGACATAGAGGTAAACAGCAGGTGATAAAACATTAATGAGCAAAGCTTTTTTATCCACTTCTTTGCACCTTTGTCTCAACTTCTTGCAAAAATATTCCAAAGATTGTCAGCCACTACTTTAACGTTGCTAGAGCATCACTATCATTCAGAGGCATATCTAAGTTATTTGGTATCAGCAGTTTATCTGCAATATCTTTGTAAATTAAATTGTCATAACCTGCAAATGACAATCTCACAACATTAATGAATATCAGGCTTTAAGTCAAAAGATTGAGCTACATAACATTTAACATATCTTGTATAAACACATCACTAATACTTTAGCTTCTCTATATTATTTTTTGAAATGGAATTCAATAACGACCGAAAAGCGTCCAACATTCCACCCGTATATGTGACAGAACATCTTCTGAAAGACTTTCAAAACCAAAATAAACGATTTGTGCCACAATTTAAGGAGGCTTGAAGACAAAACAAATCTACCTACTGGAGGGCTGTAGAAGGACAGTAATGCCTTTTTGTTGACAATGTTAAAATATCACCCTCATAGTAAGTTGTATCAATTAGTAACATCATATTGCAGTAAAAGTGTGTTCTAGATTATGTTTCGATACAGTGGATAGTAAATTGTATGAAATATTTTTTAACTAGATGGATTGCACCAAATCACTTCGTTAAATTTCTTAAAATTAGTCATAGCCTACAGCCTCATAAAGCATTTGATACCAAGTTACACTGCCGTTTTCCGCAAACTCCAAAATAAAGTAGCTAAACTCATTAGCAATTCAAGACGTACTGACAAAATTGATCGAGTTTACAAAAATCTTAGAATTTTGCAACAACATAATCTTCATACCTATCAAACTGCGATTTTCACGTATACATTTCATAACAACAAACAACCTGTTACTTTTTCTTGATTTTTTGTGCGAATCGCTGAAATTCATAAAATTAAAACAAGAAGAAACACAACAGAACTAAATTATTACATCCCACGGTATAAAACAAACAGACTCCAGCGTCCCATAAAATATGTTGGTGTAAAAATATGGAACAAAATAGCTGATTCGATCAAAATTAACACATATACCGGTAATCAATTTAGGAAACAACTCAAATCGGACTTACAAAACAATTGAAATTCCCCTCCTCATTTGTTTTTCTTCATAGTTAACTGCTGTACAGTGATCAACCCCACAAAGACCCATAGCCAGTTAAACTTCAACAAAAACATAACAACGTGATAAATTTATAAATGTGGGCAGCTGCTTGACTAGAAAACCTTCAAGGCGCGTTTACTCGGATTTTTTTTTTGAGCTGACTGAACTCGACTTGCCCCAGCAACACGAAGCTCGCCGTTTACACAACACTTTGTTTCACCTCGGCGTAGCGGAGCTCGCAATTTTAATCAACTGTTGTGGCATGGCAACACAGAGTTTTCCCAGAATTATTTTGCTTTTGAATAGTTACCTGTTACACTGAATTATCAATATCATTGGTATTTCGGCGGCTCCCACAAGATATTTTAGTTGCACCTTTTACAAAACATAATTATTCTCCAGGCTTCTTAGATTTTCTTATCCATCAATGGCTTGAAAAAGTAAAACAACGCTAGATGGGACATATTGTGCCAAGTGCGATAGTCTACTGAGCGCTTGTTTCGCTATGTAGTAGCTGAAAAAAAAAAAAAACTATTCACTGTAACAAGCTTACAAAGCTTATGGAAAAGTTCTCAACAATAACGTATATTCAAATTATGTTATGGTGTCACATGTACAATTTTTTTCAGATTAATATAGCCCATGACATAACCTACCCTACCCTAGAGCAAAATCAATGACCAGAACGTTAATGAATGCGCATCGTATACTTTCCTGAAACATTCAAGTTAGAGTGACACTAATTTTATTCCACGACCAAAAAAACACTACTGAACCAAGAAAGAATAATAATTGAAAGCAGTGATTTTATTTGGAAAAAGCTTTAACGTTTGTGAATATTGTAAATGCAGTTGCTTTTCACTCATTGTTCCAACTCATCAAGCGTGCATTCCTTCCTGTGAGCCAGCTGCAAACTCACACAGCATCCTTAAATGATGCAACCATTGTTTTCAAATCCTATAGCTGCATGCTTTGCAACAGCTAGGCTACCTCAGACTCTTAACACAAGCATCACAGACAGCGGTTCTGTTTTCTTTCTTTCTATCGTGGTTTCAATACAATCATTTTTTGGAATGAATATCATCTAATTTTTGCATGGTTGTAGCAATTTGTCCAGCAAAGCCTTTTTGGATTTCAAAGTTTGAAAATGGGAACTTCAAACAACAGCAAAGTTTATACAAAAATTTATCAGTAAACCGGTATGAAAACTGAAAAACAATATAACATAATTAATCAAGAGATCATCATAAATATTGCTTATGCTAGTATAAACAGTACGCGATGATGTCTCGGTAATGAACTGATAAATTAAAAAACAATATCTGAACAAATTTAGCCAGGACTTAAAACAGCATAGGCCTAGGCTTATCAATAATCATAGCAACAAAAAATTGAAGATAGCAAAGTAGACTAGCGTATTTATGCCTAACACATCCTATTCAAATAGTAACACAATCTCTCCCAAGGAACGCCCTTTTCTGGCTCAAGTAGATAAAGTTTTGTCTAGTAATGGTCTAGTCTAAGGTCTAGTCAAAATTTTGCATTCAAAATAAATCATCTGCAAATCCAGTCACTGCTTGAGAAAACTCCCCTTAGGCTGGGTTTACTCTGTTCAAGCCAGCAAAGAAAGGGTGGTACTACTGTCAAAAATATGTCAATATGGACCAAAATGCCTTTCTAAACTTTGAAATTTGCAGTTTATTAGTCTATCAACCAAGACGTACTGGTTGAGAGAGAGAGTATCCTGAAATCCTTCAGGCCTGCATGATTAGGCTTGCTAGACCAAGCATTTTTGTAGACATTATGCTATGGCAAAAACTTTTGATGAATTGACCAGTCTGTTTAGCAGCAACCAGCTCTAAAGTTGGCATAAGAAATGCAAAACTTTAACCTGCCAGACCAAGAAGCAAGATCTTATTAAACTGCAACTTTTTAGTTAGCCTATTGACCATAATAATTGAGACCCCCGAAACTATGGCACTCACCGCTTCCCACTGATCACGAAAATAACCTCGGCCTGTGCCTAGAGCTTAGGGCAGGCCCTCCAATAGCGATACTTGCGGCCCTCTCTGCTCGACTGCACCCCAAATAATTGTTCACGAGCGATAGCCACCGCAGTGGAGCTCGACGCGGAGCAGTTAACTTGGCCACGAGCCAGCTCGCGCTGGCTCGAGTTCAATATAATAAAACAAAGAGCAAGCTCAACTGCGCTGAAAAAAAAGTTCCATGTAAACGTACCTTCAAGCGGTCACTTTGCAACTTCCGTGTTGCATAAATTGTCAATAACTGTTTCTGTTGCTTTTATTCGACACTTGCATTTTTTATTTCATCAACTTTTTATGCTAATGTTATATGTGTTGTGTGATGCAAATGCAATGAAATAAATATATCTATCTATCTTTGACCACTGTAAATAGCTGTAAGTTGCGAGAAGACTTCCTTCAGTATAAAAAAAAAAAATCCACTGGAACTCAAACATTAATCATTACCAACTCTTCCGTTTGAAGTAAAAACGCCTTATCTACAATTTTGTCAATTTTCACTTTTTCTTAGGTTTTGATAGAACTCGAAAACCTCTACTTTGCGATGTGTTTAGTTTTTCGAAATTCGGCGAGGTTGAAACTTCAGAAATTTTAAACTACCATATTTGCAAATATTTTCAATCTCGTACAAAGTGAACACCACGTATCTTCACCAACGGCCCACAATATGGTAATTGTTTTGAAAAGATCGTCGCAATACAATCTAAAAACGCCCTAACTTCACTTATGACGTTATTGCACAATGCAACTACGAGGAATCTGCGTTTCAATAAAAGCAAATTAACAGGCAATTCATGCACACATCAGCAAAAATTTGTGCCAAGTAGTTGTCATAAGGCAGGTGCTGCGAGGCTAATCAATACTGCAATATAAGGCATTACAATGGCATTTTGCTACTACGTCGTTTTTGCTTTGTAACAATGACGATTTTTGGTGTGATATGCAACGAAAAATACAACCTACTAAACTTTTTTTCGCTAACAGGTATAAACAGTGGTTTCTGTTTATGCCCAAAATACTACCTTATTTTGTGACCATAAAGCGACACCAAGATATTGCTGTTAACACTGCGATGAAAAACAAAATAGCAAAACACGTCAATAATAATAATCTGCCATAAGCGATGATATACAATTTATTTACAATGCAACATGGCTCAATTTTATCAAAGATTTCGAAGTATAAACACTTTTATTTAATTAGCTATGTAGCAATGACTTCTATTGTTAAACATTTCCTACCACCACTTTCACATGGAGTGGAACCTATTATTTGGGACCTAATTGGGTGTCGCGACCATGCCTACCATTCCCTAAACCTACAGTTTTCATTGTTTCTTGCATGCTACAACGTTAATCATTTCGTTGCTTCTTCCCTTTCCTACGTCCATTTGCAGTTAAATTCTTATCTTCTTGTGTTGTATTTATTTTGATGGTGTAGAATTACAAGACATTACTACTATTTACTATTTCTTAATTACTTGGGGTGTATCCCAGCTTCGTGTTAATAATAATTTTTTCGCGTTTTACCCAACAACAATGTATTTTGAAAATACGGCGTTTTTACTTTGTATGGCAGAATTGAACAATTAGGAAAAACGCATTGCTACTTGCAGTGACTTGAACTAAAGAAAACGCACTATTAACTTGGAGGTGAGCAGTTCATTACAACAGCTCAAGAATGGAACGCATTAGAGTAGTAATAAGTTGAAATACTGGGTTTAGTTACGAGGTGTTGCTTACAACAATTTTCCGGCAAAACTCGAGTTAACAAGACCAAAAGCAAACGCTCTTACCACTCCGCTATCTGAGCTATGTTGAATCTTTGCAAATCTGCTGGACTTAAGTGAGTACCCTTAGCACAAAATGCATTAGAGTTAAGAATATCTTTACACTCAGACTTCCTGATGATCACGTCAGCGTGAAACGGACAGTTGGAGTTTGCAAACAAATTATTTGAATTACAATTTGATCTAGTCAATAAAATTATCGAGGACTTTTGTTTGTTTATGCAAGTGAAACTGGCATTTTTTACAAAATCTTAATTGCGTAGCCTATATTTGACTATCAGAGGGCATTAAAATTTGAGCAGCAAAACACCTCACAGTCAATCGTCACCTAGCCTTTGAAAATGAAACCTGCTTATTTATTACTTGAAATTTACTGCTACTGATCCACCTCGTGAAACGTTGCAACAACGTACTTCAGAAAACGCAAAACAAAATGATTTTCTATAGCTTAATGAAGCATATGTATGAGTGTAAACACACTTCAATGAGACATGGAAACAAATATGCTTGGAAACAAAAGCGTGAAAGTGAATTAAAGAAGAGTAAAAATGTGGCCCATCAGACCAACTTCAGTAAATATCATGATTACCACAGAATACTAACCTGCTTCGTTTAATGGCTGGGTCAAGAGATTTGGTCCAACGATGCACAATCTGGGTAGCATTTCTGTTCTTCATATGCAGTGATACCTGAAACAATTTTTAGGCGTCATTTCGTAAAATTTTATCACTACATCATTTTCGTCATACTCGTGTTTTACGCTTGTGGCATATCACGAGTTGTTGGTGTCCATCTCTGCAACTCAGCACCTACGCCACATAACTACAAACATAGCATGCTGCGTGTAGCACTGGCAGCCTTGTGCTGCATCTTTGGCTCGTGGCCAGTCATTTGTTTACGATTCCTGATATGGGAATCCCTTGCCATTCCCAAAGGTAAAAGCGAACTTGCTGGCTAGTTCCCAACACTTGTCTTTAGAGAACACCAATTACAGAGAATGATTTGACCAAACTCAAGAGTCTCCAGCTTCAGACGCACAGATGTCCAGTCGCCCACACTAAAAAATTTTACTCGACTTAATTTTTGCACAATTAACTTCAGCCACTTATCAAGACCACAATTACCATTTGGTTTCCTCAAAGCATACCTGAGTGTATGGGATTACACTGCCAACTCGGTACTTTTCAATCAAAGCCACTACTTTCGCATCTTCTTCCGGAGTCCATGGTCGACTCCTAAATATCATAACATTAAAGTAACATAACAGGTATAAAAACGCACTAAGCTAATGCAGTCAATTTCGATTATAAGCCGAGATCAGTTTAACCCAATATATCTCTCACAACAGACCGACGTCAAGGACAATCCAATACCCTGAAAACGAAAGTACAAACGGTCAAAACTGCCATATCCAAGCCATTCAAACACGTTTCAGATTTCTTTGCAAATGCAGTGTGAAAAGTTTTGAAAACACACTGGATAAACATCAGTTGTACTCGAACATGCACAAGCATGTTGCACACAACTCGAATATGCACAATAAAGCCAGTACTTGCATATACTTGCATCTTGGTGAGTTAGATTCAAGTTCAATTCATTAATTGAAATTCTATATATTGATTTATAAGCTTGAATCACTCTCTTAGCCTATAATAGCTAGACTGGATAGACTTCGGTATACAAGCCTTCATTGCTTAACCTTCATTAATGTGGAATAATTACCAATTGTCACAGTCATAATAGCTTAATAATGGGCTGGCTTCCTATAGTGGGATGATGAATTAATCTTAACATATATACGAGAAATTCGGCTGCTCCGGCATCAGATTACGATGGCCGAGTGGTTAAGGCCGTGTCTCCGGTTAAGACTCGTCGCAACCATTGGGCTGGTGATACGTCACTAGTCGGTGCGGGCGTGGGTTCGAATCCCACTCGTAGATTTTTCTGATTACGTTTGATTTGGCCTTAGTGTTACGGCAAGTCGTAAGTTAGAATCGAACTTAAACCTCTGATTAGGACTTCCAGCAAAAACTAAGCTATGGAATCGAGTCGCAACCTTTTGTTGAACCTATTTGTATTGCGTGGTGTGCCTGTAAAGTTGTCGTCTTAATTTGAGTCGTTTCCTATTTTGTAATCGTCGTTGTTATCTCTGCAATCGGCACTGAATCTTTTCTTTAAACTATTCACGTGATCTTTATTTATATATTTTAAGTTAATGGCTTCCGACCACAGGCCGATTCTCGATGTTTCTTTGATAATTAGTTCACCTAACAGTGCTCTACATGTTTTGTGTGTCAGTTTAAAGTCGCCGTTGCATCGGCCGGACGTAATTTCAGAGTAAGCAAATAATGCTATTTTGCAGTAGAGTCAACGGGTTTTATTCTTAATTTATGTGATTGTTTGAGGCTGTTAGATTTCCACTGTGTAAAGAAATAGAAAGATGTATTTTGAAATACCATATAACCGTTATTGAAGTTGAAAGATTCATTCTATTTGATTAAGTTACAGATACTGTTGCGAATGTCTGTGCCAGTTGTTGTAATATCATTATTATTAGTTACTGTTACGAGCTGTTTTGAAGTTGTTGCTCCTGTTATAAAAACAGTCGGTAAGTCTCACGTTTCTTTATTTTATATAAGTTACTTTATCAAATAATTATCATTATTTATTAACACCCTTTTTTCTTTACGTAATTTTACTTAACCTGTGTTTATTACCGATGAATTAGTTCGTTTCCTTTGCGGTAGTTTTGCAGTGTATATTATTTATTTTTATATTTCTTGTGCATGCTTATGTACTTAATTTCTCCTAGTTATGAATCCTCCTCAGTTTGCGCGTACTTAAGTATTTAATTTTCCTTTGCTTTACCATTAATGCATTTGTCTTATGTTAATAGAAAACCGCTACACACCATCAAAGCGCGTTTTTGCCAAATCAGGAGCAAGCATTGCAGCAACAGCATAGACACTTAGATCTTGGTGAGTTAGATTCAAGTTCAATTCATTAATTGAAATTCTATATACTTGCATATACATGAGAAACATCCGCTAAGCTTATTATTTCGTTTTTAAATTAATTAACTGCTTGTGGAAATGGATTTAAATGCAATTGCTTCCGCTCCTTTACATTTTCTTGAAAAGTGTAAATTGTTAGTGCCGTTTGTGGAAATTATCATAGCAATCGCAACGCGCAATGACTTTTTCCTTACTTGCACAATGCGACAAAGCGAAACAGATAATTTTGTAGACAAGAAACAACGTCAACATTATAAATCGTACATTTTCATTTCGAAACAGATTTAAAAAGCGCCGAAAACATCTTTTAAATTTAGGTAGTCTTGAAAAAGACTGTTTTTGAACCAAACATTTTCGTCTCGCTCTCTTCAGGGTTCAACGCGAGAGTTAATTGAGAAGGAAAAAGGTGGTCTATATATTATCATCAGCTTCATCGAAAAATCTGCAACAAAAAAGGAAAAAAGGGCTCGGATTGGTTGTTAAAAGACAGACGGATTGTGATTGGTCGAATATGGATGAATTTTAGAATCTAACTCAACTATCGGAGAATTTGGAGTGAGTAGACAAATTCCTTTTGACGGCACAGAATAGGTTTCAACGTTTTGATGAAAGTTGCCTCCAGCGCCCCCAAGTGGAAATTTGTTCTCACTTTGGCTAAAACCGAAAACTGGTCAATATGATAATGAGAGGCGCAATCAGGATGTTGGATTAAGTGTAGACCAATAGCTGAATCACAGTCTAGCTGATTAAGTGGGGTAGCAATTTTGCAGTTACGTTTGGGAAGAACTTTGGTTGGATTTTCTTTATTTCGAATTGATTTTGGAATGTGTTGATTGATTCTATCTTGCAGTCGTAGGGATGTGCGACCCACGTACCGGTAATCACAGCGGCACACGTATTGGTATACGACCATACTTTGATGAGTGATGGGCACAGCATCCTTATAGATTGAAGGCAGAATCTTTCTGGTTTGGAAAATGACACGAGGATCGACGGCTCTAAAACAGTTCTG
>OZ023231.1:42674669-42704754 GCA_964006365.1 Trididemnum miniatum | reverse complement strand
TTGATTGATTCTATCTTGCAGTCGTAGGGATGTGCGACCCACGTACCGGTAATCACAGCGGCACACGTATTGGTATACGACCATACTTTGATGAGTGATGGGCACAGCATCCTTATAGATTGAAGGCAGAATCTTTCTGGTTTGGAAAATGACACGAGGATCGACGGCTCTAAAACAGTTCTGAACATTAGATTTTACCTGTTTTTCGAATTTACGAGAAATATTGCCAATCCAGGGTAGTTTTAGATACACAGGGTATTTCTTTGGTCCTTCTTTGGGCAGTAATTGAAAACGGGAAATTTTCTTGGAAAAAACAGTTTTGAACGTTAGATTTTAAACCATAGGCTAACTTTCCAAGAAAAACGGGAAATTTTCTTGGAAAGTTAGCCTATGGTTTAAAATCTAACGTTCAGAACTGTTTTAGAGCCGTCGATCCTCGTGTCATTTTCCAAACCAGAAAGATTCTGCCTTCAATCTATAAGGATGCTGTGCCCATCACTCATCAAAGTATGGTCGTATACCAATACGTGTGCCGCTGTGATTGCCGGTACGTGGGTCGCACATCCCTACGACTGCAAGATAGAATCAATCAACACATTCCAAAATCAATTCGAAATAAAGAAAATCCAACCAAAGTTCTTCCCAAACGTAACTGCAAAATTGCTACTCCACTCAATCAGCTAGACTGTGATTCAGCTATTGGTCTACACTTAATCCAACATCCTGATTGCGCCTCTCATTATCATATTGACCAGTTTTCGGTTTTAGCCAAAGTGAGAACAAATTTCCACTTGGGGGCGCTGGAGGCAACTTTCATCAAAACGTTGAAACCTATTCTGTGCCGTCAAAAGGAATTTGTCTACTCACTCCAAATTCTCCGATAGTTGAGTTAGATTCTAAAATTCATCCATATTCGACCAATCACAATCCGTCTAACAACCAATCCGAGCCCTTTTTTCCTTTTTTGTTGCAGATTTTTCGATGAAGCTGATGATAATATATAGACCACCTTTTTCCTTCTCAATTAACTCTCGCGTTGAACCCTGAAGAGAGCGAGACGAAAATGTTTGGTTCAAAAACAGTCTTTTTCAAGACTACCTAAATTTAAAAGATGTTTTCGGCGCTTTTTAAATCTGTTTTGAAATTCTGTACCACCAAAAAGATTTTCATTTCGTTGGTCATATAAATTTATTTATCTGCAAAGGCTAGTTTATCTCAACATCATCACTAATTATTATTCCGAACTCCTTCAAATCGTCTAAATCGATCAATATTAGCACAATTTTATGAAAAAAAATTGGAAGAAAGTTGTCATTGAGGTTAATCATTGAGGTTATTCGAAACACATTACCTCAGTTCTTACTCCCAAATGCAACACATCATCAAATGACCTAAATCATGTTTTCTAGCAATATTCTCAACACTTCTCGTGTAAACAAGGTTTAACACAATCTGATTGGTCTCACAACAGCTTGCAGAATCAAAATGGAGAAATCATCTCATGGATATTGAAGAACAAATATTATGGATTAAAACAAAACGTAACAGTATAAAAAATCATTTGGGATTAAAGTTTAACACTGCAACAGCTCATCGCTTTAGCAAAAAAATACCCTTAAGCATAACGAATCAAGTGCATGATTTATTAAATTGATTTTAGCCAAAGGTTTTTCACAATACTTTTTATTAATTCAGTGAAGTCGTCGTCGTTTGGCGGGGCATCTCTTCCAAGACAGATGGAAGGACCAAGGCCGAGGGTTTATTCTTTTACCACCCTGGCCACCAAACTGCTTGGGTCAGATGCTGACTGTAAGGGACTTCAGCCAGCATCTTGTTTTGTCATCCAAAACCATTAGACCAAACATACCTCGGGGTGCTCGATGTATGAGACACTGTGAGATGATGTGATCTGCGGTTTGTTCACTGGCACCACACTCACAATTCGCTAGAGGAGCGAGACCCCATTTATACATGGACGAACAGAAACGTCCAACACCAGAACGCAGACGGTTGAGCTTGACCCAGGCTGCCCTCGGCAGACCCATACCCAAGGGTCTGGAGCTAGCCTTGGGAATGAAAGCGTGGAGTGACAAAGCGTTGGCAGAGTACTCCATGTCCCATTTCGTGTTCGTTCATTCGGCTGCACGGACGTCCATCTCAGAAAGACTGTCTAGTAATTTCCGAGCAGCAGGTACAAATGAGCGTCTAGATTTCAATCTCTCCCTACATACGTCCTGTGACTCATGAAACTGGCCATGTAAAATGTGGTCAGGGTCCAGGGAGCTGCGGTTGGCTAGGGAGAGTGTTGCTCCTTGGCGGCGAAGCTCAGCTGGCTGGATGACTGAAAGAACCGGAAGGTAGACCGATGGAGTGGGACGCAGGCACCCAGTGACAATGCGCAAGGCGTCATTTATTACACTGTCGATAAGCCGTAAGTGCACGCTGCGGCACCAGACTGGTGCGCAGTACTCGGCACTCGAGTAGACCAGAGACAGGGCAGCTGTGCGTAATGTCTTAGCGCTAGCACCCCAACCTGTTCCAGCAAGTCGCCTCAACAGTGAGACGCGAGCACATAACTTCTTGCGCAATGCTTCCAGGTGAGGACGATATGTGAGCGATCTGTCCAGTTTGACCCCAAGATAAGTGGGAACTGGACAGAAAGGTAAGGTCTTACCGATGTTACAGACCTTAAGCTCACGCTTAGCCTCTCGATTGTGGAGGTGAAAGGCCGCCGTCACCGTTTTAGTGTGGCTAAGCTTCAGTCGCCAGGTCTGGAGATATCAGTCGCCAGGTCTGGAGATAGAGAGTGTAGTCATGTCCTGGCTTAGAGTCCTTTCCACCTCCTTCCATTCTCCGAATGTATAAAGTATCGCCAGGTCGTCGGCATAGGCGAACTTCTTGGAGGTTATGGAGGGGATATCATATGCATAGATGTTGAAAAGGAGGGGGGCCAGGACCGATCCCTGGGGGACGCCATTCCTCAGGCGTCGTAACCTGCTAGGTTTGCTGTCGCCAGTTGTAAGGGTGAAGCTTCTGTTGCGGATCAGCTCCATAATCATACGAACCATGTGCTTGTCCGGCAGAAGCCGCAACAGCTTGCAGGTGAGGCCACGATGCCAGACAGTGTCATAGGCAGCTGTCAGGTCGATAAAGACGGCACCGGCCTTCTTTTTCACTTCGAATGCATTCTCAATGCTTTGCGTGAGCAAAGTGACTTGATCCACGGTGGATCTTCCGCGTCGAAAACCCGCCTGTTCCTGTGGGAGCAGAAGGTCAATAAGAGGTTCGACGCGGGCGTAGATAAGTTGCTCGAGAATCTTGTAGGGAACACACAGCAAGGAGATCGGACGATAGCTCCTTGGGTCCTCTACCGGTTTCGAAGGCTTTGGGACCGCTACTACTAGCGCTCTTCTCCAGATCTTAGGAATTTTGAGGTGGTGCAGGAAGGAAGATAGGAAGCCACGTAGCCAAGATTTTAAGCCGGCTCCAGCATGGATTATCAGCTCCGGACAAATGGAATCAGGTCCAGGAGCTTTGCCTGGTTTTAAATGTTGGAGGGCAGCAGCGAACTCCCGATGGGAGAAACTCCCGGAGACATTCGCAGGATGTAATGGCTCAGCCTTCCAAAGGTCAGACACTTCCAGTAAAACGAGTCGAGATGAGCGTCGATTCACACCTTCGTATTTCCCGTTTTTAACCAGCTGAGAAGCAATAGCATCAGCTGAAACGGGACATTGACGAGGGGATTGTCGTGACCTACCAGTCAAGTTGTTTATAGTATTCCATGCCAGCCAGCTGGAGTGCGAAAAGTCAATGTTGCGGACCGTCTCTGACCAGCGATTTCTCCGCTTCCCGTCGAGCCTTGTGAGTAGGGCTGTGGCAGCCCTATCCGAATCAGGGCCCCCAGGTGACTGCAGGAAATGCTGATAGAGGTCTTCACACTCCGCACCCCCAGCAAGGTATGTGGTTTGATCGTCGACCACGAGGGATGCATTTCTTCGCCGCAGTGCTTATTACCTTGCAAAAGCACTGGTAAACCTGATCGATGTTCTGAGATTCAGGTGGCGGTATACTCTTGGCCAGTTTGTTGGTTAGGTTAGAATAGTGGTCCCAGTTGGCCTTGCGGAAGTTCCATCGCTTTACAGGCTTGCTCGGTTTTGGATGAGCAAGTTTGGGTGGACTTATAAGCGAGGGTCGGTGTTGTGACCTTGGGAACTTTCCTAAGATACGTCTGTCAGGTAAGCGACTGTCCAAATCGACACTGGCAAATGCAAGATCTGGGTTGGTGTCTGTTTTCCAGCGGCCAGAGTGGGAACTGGCGGCCTCCTTGGGGCTATATAGCAGGGTGAAATTGTTGGCACTGGCCCAGCCAGCCAGGCATTCACCATCTGGATTGTTATTATTATAGCCCCAGTCAACATGGTGGCAGTTGAAGTCGCCAGCATAGAGGCAGGGATGGGGGAATGATGGAAGATCAGATGCTCGCATCCGTGTTGGAGGGGGTTTGTAGACGTTGACTATTTTATAGTTATCAACATCCTTGCACACCCACTCGATCTCCGATGTTGGTGGGGACTGGTCGATTAAGATCCACTTCAGACGCTCATGGACAAACGTAGCAAGACCATGTTTCCTATTCAAGGAAAACCCAGCTAGATCGTAGCTCCGAAGATCTAATCTTTCTACCGAGGTGCAATGGGTTTCCTGTAAAAGGATGACGAGTGCCTCATACTGTAACGCAAGATGATGCAACACGCTCATCTTGCTTGCAGTGAGGCCTTCGATGTTCAGTTGGAGAATGCTGGGCCTTTGGAACTTGTTGACGGTGCGCCGAAGATGCGCATCGCCCCGTCCTGAAAAGGACGTTTGCCACTGCCCAGCTTGAACATCGTAAGGTGTCCCGCCGTTAAGGCAGATTCGGTTTCTGTCAGCCAGATTAAATAGTGTAGACAGAGTAACGCTCCGGGCTACGGGAAAGCATCTGCCATCCGGAGATACGAAGATACAGAAAGCATCTGCCATCCGAAGATATGGAAAGCATCTGCCATTCGGCGAAGTGTGTATTTGTAACACCCCACAATCGAAATCATAGATTAGTAAGTCGGTTGACTCTTTTTTTTTCTTGAAATATGTTTTGGTTATTGCAGATTATTATTATTTTTGCTCTTTTTTTGGATTTGTGAGTTAATATTGCCTGAAGATAAATACGTTTAACTCGAAAGCAAAGCAAGCAGCAATATTATGGAGGCTGCCATTGCGATCTCTCAAAAACCGAACCCAGCCCTTACAAGCAATTAATTCAATTTTGACATGACTGAAGTTGAACCATCCTTTTGGGGTGTCATTTCACGCATCAGTGATGGCCCGAAAAGCATTTTTCATATGGCATTGGTTGACTGAGCAGCATTTAAAAAGTTACAAACTTTGAAAATCGTCACAAGGGAATAATTGCCTAGGTTTTAAGCCGTAACTCACGTCTGTCATTTTCGTCTAAAGGCAATTATTGCCAGTCTTTTGAACAACTGCATTTTTTTTTGTTTATTAATACAGAAGATTTTGCATTGTTTAGTAATCCAATTGCCATATACCGCAATGTAATTTTAAATCAATATTTACTGTTTACATTACGAAACATAAACTTTAGATGGATTTTTTTTCAAGCCACTTAATTGCGGCTTAGGATTTTTGTGGTAGTGAAGTACACACATCATGGAGATGACCTCGTTGAGCATCGAACCCGCGAATCCAGCTTCGAAGCTCAATGCAACAACCACTCGGCCAATTCCGTGTGCAACTTTAGATGGATTAAATACCTCAAAATTATAAAATTTAGTCGGGCGCCATCTAACGGCAACAAAAATATTGCCAAAAATAATAAAAAATTAGTAATTAATCTCGCAAGCGGTTTTTCATGGGCATTGGCTGATATTTCACACGAGTGAGTTATTACACCCTGTGACAAAAGTTTAAGACCACTTACAAAAACTAGCAATATTAGCATTCTAAAACTCATTAGCCACGTAATAGTGTATTCTGTGCGGTCATATTGGTTAAGGGCATTTCTCAGATTCCCGCGCCTCTACTGCAATGCATTCCATTTGCTAATTTGCTTACAACTACTGCAATTTTAAGGAATTGATCGACAGAGTACGAAAGTATTAGGAGCAAAAATATGGGTAAAAAAGCATCTCTCAGTGTAGCGCAAAGGGCTCAGATAGTTGCATTCAGCAAAATGAAGTTGTCTGAGAGTCAAATTGGTAACAAGTTAAAAGTAAGCAAGACCGCTGTCCATAACGCCATCCAAAAATTCAAAAATGAAGGAACTTTTGCAGATAAGAAAAGAACAGGACGTCCCAAGATTTTTAGCCCCCGAGATAAGCGCTTGATGAGGAAAATAGTAACACGCTCACCTGTGACTTCTGGAGAAAAAATTCGGTCTCAGCTACAGGAAAGAGGATGTAAAGTGAGTACCAGGACTGTCCAGCGTCGGCTGTTTACTAAATTCGGACTAAAATCGCACAAACCGGCTCGAAAACCACGTCTGACTGAAGGCATGAAGAAGAAACGCCTAAGTTTTGCCAAGGCACATGCCCACTGGACTGTTGATATGTGGAAGAAAGTACTCTTCTCAGATGAATCTTCGATAAAACAGTTTTGTGTGCGGAAGTACAGAGTGTGGAGACCTGCAGGAAAGAGATACGAAGAAAAGTACACCACCCCAACTGTCAAACATCCCCCGAGCTTAATGGTGTGGGGTGCTATGTCAGCTATGGGAACAGCAAGTTTGAGCTTTCTTCCTCCCAAGACAACAATGAATGGCACCAAATATGTAGCATTGCTTAGAAGCAAGCTGCAACTTCACATGTCTGTGCATAATTGTTCAATATTTATGCATGATGGGGCTCCATGTCATCGGAGCAAGGCTGTGAAGGAGTTCCTGGAGCAAGAAAATGTGCAAGTGCTGGATTGGCCGGGCAACAGCCCGGATCTCAACCCAATTGAAAATCTGTGGAATTTGATGAAGGCCAAAGTTGCTGAAAAGTATCCTTCCAACCTTAATGAACTTCAGCCAGTCATCAAAGAAGTTTGTGTACAAGAATTGTCTTCGGAATACTGCTGCAAACTCGTTAGCAGTATGACAGGCCGAATGCAAGCAGTGATAGCAAGCAAGGGTGGTCACACTAAGTACTAAAAACGTAATTTAATTTGGCTTCATATTTGAAATTTGTGTTCAATTTAAACATGTAATGAATAAAGTTGATCATAAAAGGAGAGATGTGCAACTTCTTATGAGTAAAAGTAACATTAGGTCACTAATCCGACATAATCTGTGAAAATTAGATAGTGGTCTTAAACTTTTGTCACAGGGTGTATGTTAACTTCTTGGTTCCACCGAGGAGTTTATTTCTCGCTACTCTTCGTCCCTCCAACACGCTTACGTCCACAACAGTTAGTAGCGAACATAATTGACTGCTGTTCGAAACAAACACCCCTCAGTTTCAATGTCTTCAGTAGAGATCAAAAGTTCTTTGCAAATGCAGTTCGTACCTCTTTGTCAGCCAATGATTCTCATTTGATTCGATAAGTTTCTCGTGGTCGAAAAGTCTTTCGTTTTTTCAAGGGTTTCAAAGCTTTCAAAGTGCAGACAACGAGGTGGTGATCATTTGACAACTCAGCCCCTCTTTTAACACGAACATCAGTCACAGTAGAAAACAAGTCCATCGAAACGATACAAAAATCAATCAGGGAGCGTTGTCCCAGATAGTCTCTGTACCATGTGTGCTTATGAATTCTTTTGTGCTGAAAAAATGTGTTCATTATGCACAGCCCATTGGTGGGCACAGAACTGCAATAAACACCTTCCGTTCTTGTTAATGTCAGGGTCACCATGTTGCCCAATAACACCTTTCCAGGTTGCATTGTCGATGCCCACATGTGCTTTGAAATCGCCCAAAAGGACAAGGGATTCTGATGAAGTTGCTTTTCCCAATGCAACCTCAACTTCCTTCAGAAAGGCTTCGTACTGTGATTCTACGTTAGGTGCATACACCTGTAAGATACACAGAGATCGCTCCTGCAGCCTTAGCTTTAGAAGACAAACCCTTCCTCCCAGTGGTACCCAGTCAACGACACACTCAGCTATGTTGGGACTCACAAGTAAGCCAACACCAGCTTGAGCAGACATTGCTGCACCAACACCTGAGTAGAAAATTTTCCACCCACCGTTCAACTTGACAGTTTCAGAACCCCGGCGCTTTGTTGATGAAATTCCCACAACATCAAGGCGATACTGTTGGGCTTTGCAAACAAGCTCTTGATCTTTTCCCGTCAGTGACGAAACGTTCCAGTTCCCGATAGCTAGATCCCGGCAGTTTGGTCCAACTGGAGTACATTTTCTGGGTGCTGCCCCCATTTGCCTCCCCAAATGCTTAGCGACTGCGTTGATGGGTTTCCAGTGACGATCAGCTTGTGGGGGAGACTGTAGCCTATTTTTCGAACGAGTCCCTCTGCCTAAAACTCGAACGCGGGTCTTTTTATCCTTCGCGCCATCCGATGCAGCACGAATATTGTTATTACAACTTTCCATTTAGCTATAGCGTTGGATTGCTACTTGGTCTGTTTCTCTCCTTCGACCTTACCGCCATGGCCCATGGGTGACCCTGATAGAAGTGATTAAACACTACCGACGGCATTGCTCTAAGGATCATTGAAAACTCAAACCTCCCCACCACGTTAAGGTAAAGAACGTTTAAGGTTAAGGTAAAGAAGCTATTCGTGCGAAAAAAGTGGCCTATAAGGCCTGGCTTGCAAATAAGTCATCACTTGAACTTCATTCGCAGTACTTTGAAGCACGTAAGGCGGCAGCCACAAAAGTTAAACTGTCTAAGGAATTTGGAGAAAGGTTAGACGATGATTTCAAATCGGCAAACACAGTGTTCTGGCAGACCATTCGCCGTTTGCGAGGAAAAAGATCTCGAGCCACTCTCTTCAGCGAAGATTCAAATGGTGTGACTCGAAAGATCAAGATGCTATTTTGAATCGGTGGAGAGACTACTTTAGTGATCTTTTAAACCCAGTTGATGCTACACCGATACAAATTCACGAGGAACAGGTTGGGGAAAATATTCACATAACCGAAGCAGATGTGAATGCAGTAATCAAATCATTGAAAACTGGAAAAGCACCTGGTGAGGATGATATCAGACCTGAAATGTTAAAAGCAATGAACATATATAGTGTTCGTTGGCTGATTTGTGTTTGTAAGATGGCATGTAGTACTGGGCAAGCACCAAAGCAATGGCAAACTAGTGTGATAATACTTATCCACAAGAAAGGAGACAAGAGAAAATGCATCAATTATAGGGGCATATCTCTCATCAGGGTCGCGGGTAAGGTCTATGCCAAATGCCTTGAAAAGAAATGCTGTAAAATAGTCGAGCCTAAACTAACGGATGCTCAGTGTGGCTTTCGTCCTGGCCGAAGTACAATGAATCAGATCTTTGCCTTGCAGCAAATCTTTGAGAAGTCGTGGAAATATGCAAAAGAGGTCAATGCATGTTTTGTTGATCTTGAAAAAGCATATGATCGCATTCCTAAAGACAAGCTTTGGGCGGTGCTGTTGCAGTATGGCATTGATGGCCAGTTACTAAATGCCATTAAGTCGATGTGCATGCATTCCGAGGTCTGTGTTCGTGTTAACAGTGCAACGATGAAACCTTTCAGAGTAAGTGTGGGACTACGTCAAGGCTGCTCTCTTTCACCTATTCTGTTCCTTATTTATATGGATAGAATAGTTAACAAAAGTGAGTCTTGTGGCAGAGTAAAGATCGGTGATTGCACTGTACAACGTCTGTTATTTGCAAATGATTTTGTGCTACTCGACTCTACCCAAAATGGTCTCCAGCAAGCTCTTGACAGGTTTTCGGATGCATGCTCTGTTGCCAGAATGAAAATCAGTACAACAAAAACAGAAACCATGTGCCTGTCCAGACAACCAAAGCAGTGCTCTCTCCAAATTGATGGAGTACCACTAAAACAGTCAGAGAAATTCAAGTACCTCGGCATCTCATTCACAAGTGATGGCAGACAAAATAGCGAATTGGATATCCGCATCGGAAAAGCAAATGCAGTAACGCGCCAGCTCCACCGATCTGTATAACTGAAACGGGAGCTTTGCACCAAGGCAAAGCTATCCATTTTCAGATCGGTCTATGTTCTTATTCTGGCTTTTGGCCATGAGTGTTGGATCATGAATGAGAAAATGAGGTCTCGAGTTCAAGCAGCGAAAATGGGATTATTGAGAAGAATTAGCGGTTTGACCTTGTTGGACAAGGTTAAAAGTGCAGATATTCGTGAATCTCTAAACATCAAAGCTCGGAATTGCGTTGGTATGGACATGTGACATGAATGTCCCTGGAAAAAACAGCCAAAAAACTGCTCTGTTCAACACCGATTGGTTGAAGGCCTAGAGGCCATGCCAGAACTCGATGGCGAGATTACGTAGATCTTAGTTGGTCTCGCCTTGGCATCCCAGCAGAGCATCTATCCTTTGTTGCAGAGGATCGAAATGCTTGGAGGCTCCAACTCGAGCTGCTGCCCCCGCGACCCCCCAAGGATAAGCGAGTCCAGAAAATTGATTGATTGTGTTACATGAAACTACTAATACATTACTCACATCAATAATTCAAAAATTAATCAAAAATCGATCTGCCCTAAAGCACAAGCATGTTATACACAACTCATATATGCACAAACATGGTGTGTACAACACAAATATGGTGAAGCATAATAAACACAACTCGAATATGCACAAGCATGCTGCACACAACTCGAATACACACAAGCATGCTGCGTACAACTCGAATACGCTCAAGCATGATGCACGCAACTCCAATATGCACAAGTATGTTGTGCAAAACACGAACATACACGAAAATGTTGCACACATAGGCTACTCGAATATGCACAAGCATGTAGTACTTAACTTGAATACGCACAGCCAAGTTGTACACCACTCGAATACACACAAGCATGTTGTACACAATTCGAATATACACAAGAATTGTGTACACAACTTGAATACGAACAAGCACGTAGCGCACAACTCGAATATGTACAAAAATGGTGTATACAACTCGAATATGCACAAGCCCGTTTGAGCACAACTCGAATATGCATAAGCATGTTGTGTGCAACTTCAGTATACACAAGAATGTAGTACACAACTCGAATATGCACAAGCATGTTTTACACAACTTGAAATGCGCACAAGCATGTTGTGTAGAATTTGAATACACACAAGCATGTCGGACACAACTCGAATATGCACAAGAATGTTGTACACACCTTGAATATGCACAAGCATGTTGTGTACCACTCGATTATGCACAAGTATGCTGTGTAAAATTCAGAATATGCAAACATGTTAGGTACAATTCGAATATGCACAAGCATACAGTGTACAACTCGAATGTGCACAAAATTGCTGTACACAACTCGAATTGGAAGAAGCATGTCGTACACAACACCAATATACACCAGAATGTTGTACACAACACGAATATGCAGAATCATGTTGTGTACAACTCGAATATGTACAACCATGTAAGCTCAGTTGCTTAGCGCACACGCTATCGGTGCAGGAGGTCTGGGGTTCAAATCACACGTTTTGGCGTAATGCCACGAGTATAAGGAAGATTTGATTTGATGTTACACACGACTCGAATACGCACAAGAATGTTGTAGATAGCACGAATATGCACAAGAATGCTGTGTACATCTCGAATATGCACAAGCATGTCGTACACAACACAAATATGTAGAAGAACGTTGTGCACAATTCGAATACGCACAAGAATGTTGTGTACAACTTGAATATGCAAAAGCATGTTGTACACAACTGGAATATGCACAAGCATGCCGTGAGCTCCCATATGCACAAGAGTGTAGTACACAACTCTAACACGCACAAGCATATTGTATACAAGTCGAATACGCACAATAATGTTGTACACAACTCGAATATGCACAATAATGTTGTACACAACTCCAATATGCACAAGCATGTAGTACACAACTCGAATATGTACAAGCATGTTGGACACAACTCGAATATGCACAAGCATGCTATACAAAACTACAATATGCACAATCATGTCGTACACAACTTGAATACGCACAAGCACGTTCTAAACACCTTCAATATGCACATTGCACAAGCATGTTGTACACAACCCGAATACAAACAGGCATGTTGCACACAACTCGAATATGCACAAGAATGTAGTAGACGACTCGAAACACACACAAGCATGTCGTACACAACTCGAATATGCACATTGCACAAGCATGTTGCATTAGGAGGGGGGATAAATGAAAAATTTGGATATTGCTTATAAACCCCTCCTGAAAACATGCTATCCTGTGACAGAATGATAATGCGAAAAAATTTTTGATTATATGTGTTGCTAACCCCCTTGTACATACCCCTTGAAGTTTGCGAGTTCCCCCAATAGCATAATTAACATATCTTGCTTATTGTATCACTAAAATACGAGGTGCGACCATTCATTTTTAATGATTTTTCATTAGGAAGATGATTATGCCTCTTAATATGTTATTTTATGTAAAACAATTTTTAACATTTTTTTTCTAAAGCTGCAGGAATTATAGCAGGGGTTCCCAACCGGTGGTACGCCAAAGCTTTTCAAGTGGTACACAAGATATTTCCAAAAATCCCCTCAAAAACTTTTTTACTTTACAACTGAAATAAGTTATACAAAAATGGGTTGGTCTCTCATGTGCAGAGACTATGGTATGACATAGCACACTCTTATATGGGCATTGCCAATAGGTCGCTTGCTTGCGGGCCTTTTTTTTTTTTCTTTCTGCAGCTGCAGCACCACCGAGTATTGTAGCTGGCGTGATTGAAATGGTGAGGTGAATCTATGGATCAACCTAACCGGTAAAAAAACTTTTAACAAAGACGATTCTATGGTTATTCTGTCTTTATCGAAATAGTGAAACTCAGGGTTCAAAATTACTTCTTGCGTGAGTTTCACAGTTCTAGCTAACATCCCTGGGTGTAGTGAAGAAGAAACACATGCAAACTGCGTTTCGCACTAGTTTTGCAAAACGTTCTATATTTCAAACAAAAGTAGCAATAGACGGTGACTGGGTGTGAAAATTTGTCGTAAACTTGTACATTTATGCATCTATTGATTTACCATTCAGGCTAAATCCAAAACCTCCCTAAATGTTTGCAGTTAAAAGCGCCAATTTAATGGAGATTTTCGCTTTAAAATTGTGCCTTGCCAGATGCCACCCTACTTTTTTAAACTCTACACCCTTGGATATCTCAGAAGCAACGACCTCGCAGAACTTCGTACGAAGCTGCACTTTAAATCAGTATACACATCATTGCTCCTTTGTACCGAAGTGAGGTCTCGAGGGAATACCCTCATAGATGTGACTTTTTGTGTTGCAAAAGAAGCTGCTTCAGTTCTTCCAAACCAAACATTACAAAATTCAGTAGATTTTAAAGACATAAACTTCCTTCTTCACCTTTCGTTTTTGTCACATATTTTGGGAGCAATTAATCACTGTAATTGGCCTGGGACTTTAGAGGTCTGGGAGCAACATCGTTGATTTTGCAATCAAATTGACTACGTCAGGGGTGGGCAAAGTGCGGCTCAAACGCCTTTCTACCCTCGAGACGTAGCTCTTTAGTTCTTTGCGAGAAACACCGAAGACCTCTTTGTTTTTCAATTGCACTCACAACCCATTTCCATCAGCTCTTGTGTGGTCGATGACTTTTTTTTTTTTGCTCTTTCATCCCCCATTTGCATCTCCTGTGGGGTCGAAAACTTTTTTTCTCCTTGACTCACTGGTGGCTTGCCCAGATGCTAAACCGCAGTGCTACCTGTTATGTGCTTCAGAGTAATACCGCGAGTATAATGAACACTAAATTTAATTACGCATTCGTTTCTGTACGTAAAGTAAACCTTTCGGAACAGCTCTTATATGTTGTTATCATTAAAAAGTATTCATCAGAGGTAGGTGGTACGCAGCTACAGAAAAGATCTAGAAGTGGTATGCAGAAAGCAAAAGGTTGGAAACCCCTGAATTATAGTATCCTGCAATTTGAGCATCTGTTGATCAAATATAGGAAAAAAATGAACTTTAGATAGAAAAGAGGTATTACTGCCATACGAAACAACTGTACGGTGTGTAATCACCAGACTTAACAAAAAGTAGTGCAGCAGAGGAGCAATTACAATTTAAACAAAGGCTTTTAGTTGAAAACTTTGCAACGATTGGGTGTTGAAAGGCAAGTGTCATGCGTATATGAAACTTCGTAGTAAAGTCGAATGAACTTCATTTAAGACAATTGTCGTGACTAATTTACGTACAGAACATAACATTAGCTTTATTCGACTTAAATGAAGCACCTAAATAAAAGCAACATTAAACTCAATGACATTGAAAAGGTTGCCTAGGTATCTACTCCAAATTGACTTGAAGGTAGGATCATATATGCCAACTTCCAGGTTACTCAGTCTGCTAAGAGGCTCACATCTAAAGTTAAAGCCACAATTGTGGCTTTTCTCCAAGTCGTTTGCCCAAATCATGTCAACCTGAGAAACTTTAGATGTGAGCCTCTTAGCAGACTGAGTAACCTGGAAGTTGGCATATATGATCCTACCTTCAAGTCAATTTGGAGTAGATACCTAGGCAACCTTTTCAATGTTATTTTAAGCATTTGACATCTTTTGAGTGATCGATCCTATTGAGTTCTTGATCTTCAATGAAGCGGTGTCATTACTAAATTTTTCTATTAAACTCAATGAGTGATTAACCAAAACAAATGTGAAAACGTAATTACTGTTGACTGCGGTTTTCCTGTTCAAGCTGCAGGTCTTCATGCAATAGTTGCAACTTTACAAGTGATCAACTAGGTGATTTGCACGTAGCAAATCTCTAGTACGTCACAACTGACAAGGCAATGTAGTCAAACTAAACTTGCGATAAAGGTTCGAATACGACAGCAATATCAGTGCGAGCCACGTATATATATAATATAGTGTTAATTCTGCAGCACAACAAAAGAGTTCACCAATGCTTTTCAGACGAGTTAGATCCTCATCACGATGTTGGTCAGTTTACATTCAGCTTTCTTCAAAATTCTGTCTTGTTAACGCTGACGTCGAAACTCATTTCAAATCTTAATCAATGCACTTGCCATGGTATAAACCAGGGTGGTCCAAGGTTGACAGTGTCGCAGGCCAGATTATTTTTTTGCACATAATACGCGGGCCACATACAGCTACATCAGTGCGAACAAATAATAAACAGACGCTATAGCATAGATTCTATGCTAAGTTTGTAGAATCTATTCTATTTAATAGTTTTAGGACAATATTAGTTTGCTTGGAAGCCACGTACTTAGGCTTTATATGCTTCCTTGACGTTGCTCTTACCCGCAGTCACACCGGAGTAATTTCAACCAATATTTACCGCAAACCGACTCACAGTGATCGATATCTGAACTTTCATTCTAACCATCCTATTGAACACAAGTCGGCGGTGGTCAATGCCCTTGCACACAGAGGAAATTGTTTAATTTCGAATGAAAGCGACAAAAAACTCGAAATGAAGCACATCTATAAGGCTCTGAATTTTTACGGTTATCCTGCTCGGTTTTTAAATCAAAAGTTGAATAAAGCTAAATTGGAAGTTAAAAAGGTTAATCAGCAACAAAGTCAAACAGAAGTGCATGGCTTGGCAATCTTACCGCATATTCCTAAATTATCGGAATCGATAAAATTTGTACTAAAGTCCCATGGAATCAAGACTGTTTTCAAACCCCCCCAAAAGATTGGTAATTTGCTTTCTTCTCACAAGGACATGGTTGACGCCGAACATCGTCAGGGCGCAGTGTATAAAATCAAATGCGCAGATTGCAACCAATGTTATGTTGGAGAAACAAAGCGTTGGTTTGTCACCAGGAAAAAAGAACATATGCGTGACGTCAGACTTATAAAACGGGACTCAACAGCATTATCAAAACACGCCATACAATCGGAATATGAAATTGATTGGGAAAATTCTGAAACTCTTGACCTTGAAAATGATTATGCTAAACGAAAATTTATCGAATCATATTTTATTAACTCGCAAAATAATTGTTTAAATGACAGAGATTCTGTAGCGTTTCCTCATGTATATCAAAATTTGTTCGCTCCAATTGTTCGTTCCAGTTCTGCATGAGAAGCTTCATAGTTGCGTTGTTAATTAATTTGGTTTCTGGCATTGCTTTGACGCAGCGATGTCCTGCTGATCTACTTGGTTTTGGTGTTTCAATTGGAGCATTTAAATTTAATCACAGGACTTTGTTTTTGTTCTAAACACGTGACTTTGCTGTATTTAAAGCGCTGACTCGTCTTTATTGCTTTTTTGTACCCTGATCGAAGGCAGGTAGTTTATACTGTCGAAACGTTGGTTTTTTATCAGTGTTTTTAGCGCCAGATTAGCAAATTTACTGTTCTTAGTTTTAGGACAACTTTAAACAACAGCCAAACAATTTAAAGTCATTTGATGTTTATTGTTCACGCATCCTTGATTAATCGTTCTATGTCAACATCAACTTCAGTGGTTGCCAGTCGCAAGCGGGCATCCAATGTTTCATCTGCCAACCTGTTCCTTGCATTAGACTTTAATCTCTTCATTACCGAAAAAGTACTTTCGCAGATGTAGGTGCTCCCAAACATCGATAACATTCTCAAAGCAAACTCCCTTAAAACTGGAAATATGACTTTACAATTGTTGTTGTAACGTCGTAAATTGTTTTTCGAGTACTGGTAGTTTTAATTTAAACTGCTTCACGTTTGCTGGCGTTGACTTATTTTGACTCAACGCCGTTAAGTCAACATAAGTTCATAACATTTCCTACCAATAGTAAATGTGATTGTACGTTGTAAGTCTGTGGCTTAGATGTTATCATTTTTCACTGGGACTTTCTCGCAGTTTCTCCAGAATTTTCGGCAGAATTTTCCGCGGGCCATAGAAAATGCTGCCGCGGGCCACAAGTGGCCCGCGGGCCCGGGTTTGGACCACCCTGGTATAAACCTTGCTACGATCTCAACTCTGATTGCTCTGCTAAGTTGATGCTTTTGAGCTTTGCCATTCGATGAAAACGCACAGTCAAGACTTTCAGTTCGTAATTAATACACCCTACTTGACTTTCGGCAGCCGTATCGTTTATAGGAGCGTTTTCACGAAGGTCTAAATTCAAAATGATAAAATAATTTTTGTCAAGTTTGATCAAAATTTCCAAATTCAGATACTGCCAGAACAATTCTTCTGCCAGTTTTGGAAGTGCAGTATTATCTTGAAAAATTTTCATCAACTCCATTTTTTCACAACTGCAATTTCGCCAAAGTCGGCATACAAACTGACCTTAAATCACAAATTTGAAAGTTGGTTTTGAAACACTGTTACCCTGAAGTTTTTTAGCTTCAGTATTAGTGAGATAATCACCAATAACACTTTTGTGAAAAAGTATTAACTTTTGGTATGATATGTTGTTCTTGTATTTCAAAGCAAGTAACGGTTGAACTACATGGATGCCGAAGATAGAGTATGCGAGCAGGAGGGTGACCAAACAATCTACAGTCTAGAAAAGTATGCAAAACACATGCAAGATTGTTTGCAACATGCTCGTTTTTATGCAGAACACCATAAGCATTCAATGTGGTAAACGCCATACCGTCACATGCACACGCATAGACAAATGCACTGCATCATTTTTCTTGTAGGAGCAATACCAGCAGCAAATTCTTCAGAATAATTCGAAGGCTTATGATGAAAGTCCTTACTGATAAAACTGCATCACGATGCCTAGAAATTCCTTTGTAACAGTGTCACTGCTTTTTTTTTATTCATTTGAATTTTATCCGACCATCGCGAGAAAGTGACTATACGAGCTCGCTTAGTGGTTGCCAGTTATCTGTATCCCACAGCAAGATGGGGGAGTCTCGTTAAGTGACTTTCCCAATGCTTTACATCAAGCAGGAAAACTGTGAAGACCAGTTTTAAGTCATTAATTTGACGCGACTCAAAAATAACTCCAAGTCTACTGATCCAAAAGCACACGCTCTATCCACTCGGTCATCTGATTGTTGTGGCATTTATTTTAAATTGAGTATGCAACTCGTCTTTTCCAATTGCTAGTTCAATCACTGCATAAGCGCTAGTGAGTTGTTTTTTAAGCATCAACACTGAACGAGTGGAACAAAGCGCTTTACCTGGTGCATGGTCTGTGCCAACTACCAAGTCAATGCTATGAGGCCATAAAACAAAACATGTAATCAAATACTGGCTACTGTTACTTTTAATTAGGCAAATTAAACTACAAGTTAAACTACCACAGGTACCAGCAAAAGTACTATTAGAATTCCACGTTCAGTTTGATTAAACTGTCACGAGGGTTAGAGATTGCTTATTGGTAAAAAAGCATGCAATAAACCTTTGCTGGAAATTCATCAAAAATTTACCAGGTAGTCGAATCGTTTAAAATAACGCTCCAGTTCAGGTTCAAGAAATTTAATTTTTAACGATTTAGGTTCAAGACTTTTTAAAAATTTGGGTTCAGGTTCAAGATTTTTCAAAAATTTGGGTTCAGGTTTGGTTTGGGTTCAGTTGCACCAAAATTTCGATTTAGGTTCACAGATTTAAAATATTTAAAGTTTGGGTTTGTTTCAGGTTCAATGATCTCAAATTTAAACGGTTCAAGTTCGGGTTCACCAAAAAAAAGTGGTTTTTACCAGTTTGCGGTTTAGGTTTGGGTTCAGTTTGACTCCCTGCCTGATAGCATAAAATTTATAGCCTACCAAGTTGGCATGACCTGTCCTGACTTGTTTCAGACTCATTAAATTTTGAAAGGCAGAAAGAATGTTACGCATCGCAGCACATGTCTAGAGACTTTTGATAATATTTTTTAAGAATCAGCTCAGGTTCAAACATTGTTACTAAACGATTTCTGTTCAGGTTTATGTACACAAAATATTATAAGTTCGGGTTCGGTTCGGGTTCACTAGCATAAAATTTCAAAGGTTCAGGTTTAGGTTCAATGATCTTAAACTTAAACAGTTCAGGTTCAATTTGAGATCACTGAAAAATAGCGATTTTTACCGGTTTGCAGTTCAGGTTTGGCTCGACTCCCTGCGATTTACTATTAACTAGAAAGAGGGGTGACATTTGATTTTTATCAAAAAGGTTATTTAAGTCCATAAACGCACTCCTGCATAAAAAACATAAATGAATTTTCACATCGATTATTTATCTCAAAAAATAACCAAAATATGTCATTTTGAAATATAGGGGAGTTCGCAAAATTTCAGGGGGCATGTACAGGGAGTTTAGCAATATCCGGCAAAAAAATTTTTGCATCATGGTTCCGTTATAAGATAGCACATTTTACGAAGGGGTTTGAAAAAAAAATATTTATACCCCCCCTAGTTGTACACAACTCGAATATGCACAACAATGTTGTGCACAACTCCAATACACACAAGTATGTTGTACACAACACGAATATGCACAAGCACGTTGTGTACAACTCGAAATATGTACAAGCATGTTTGTACAACTCGAATACGCATAAGCATGTTCTACACAACTCGAATATGCCAAGCATGTGTACACAACACGGATATGCACTAGAATGTTGCACATAACTCGAATACGCTCAAGCACGTCGTACACAACCTAAATGTGCACAAGCATGTTGTGTACAACTCAAATATCCACTAGCGTGTTGTATACAACACGAATATGCACAATAGGGCAATAAGTGCTTGAGACAGATGAGGAAACGTGAACAGTGTTAAGGTAAAGTTGGTAGCAACAAGGCAGCTACTGGCTTTTTAAAAGCTTGTGTCTAGCACAATCTTCGCCCTAAATTTCTCACGATCAAGCTTTTTAAGCCTAAGCTTCATGATTTAAAACAGGTTGAAAGATTTACGAACAAGCTTCTTATGAAGGAATTGAACCACAAGGAGACCGACCAAACCTTCAAAAGCTTTTTAAGGAAAATCGCTTCCTACACTTAGGTTGTTTGGTGGCCTAGACTTTCTTACAACTTATTATGAGAAAAAGTCACTTGACAGAGCTAAATCACAGGACCAACGCAGAGCCCTCAAACCATGAGCCACCAATTTTTCATCGGTACGTGGATAATTGCTTCCTAACACAAAGTTTACTGCTGAAATTCAAAATAAGTGCATTAAATTTTTGGTTGTTTTAGTAGATAACAGTCTTACAACAGTTGCAACCACTTTATTTTGCACACAGACCAACACTAAACGATATTCGTAATGGAGCAGCTTTGTACCGCGCTGTTATTCGCACACAAAATCTGTACTTCTTTTGAAAGCATTTGTTCATAGGTGGATAATTTCAAGGTTATGTTTGGTCGAACCCGGCTTATTTTTTAGATAGTTGTGTCAGAGATTTTTTAATCGTAAATATTACAAGATGTTGAGTCACCATGAAAAACTCAAAAATTGTAGAACAAAGGCTGCTCGGTTGCCCTTATTAGGTGACATGTCAATGCAACTCAAAAAAGAGCTGTCTGCCTAGGTGGAAAAGCAGACATGAAACCGAGTTAATCTACGAATTATCAACACCACCTGGAACATTGGACACAACTTTTGTCTGAAGGATAAGCAAAAACCCTTGATGAAACATGGGGTTGTATACAGGTTAACGTGTTCTAGTGGTTCCAGCTTAAATAGGACAGACTAGACGAAATCTCACAAACAGACTTAAGGAGCATTCCAGTTCGAATAAATCCGAGGTGTACCGACACTTAATGGAAAATCCTGACCATAAAGTGGACTTTGCTAAACCAGACATTTTTTGCAGTGCTGGTGATTCTGCAAGCCTATTAATTCTTGAATCACTTTTTATTCAAAAGTATGAGCCATTGCATAACGTTGACTCCAAATCCACTTCCCTTTATTTATTCAATTGTTTATTTAACTCCGCTAGTCTTTTATTAGGTTCTATTTTATGGTGCTATACGTAATTACACTACTTGTTTGAACTGTTGCCTGGGCTATGCTATAACTTGTAGTTAAAATTGTAAAATAATTCTACATCTTATAGTTTTGCACTGCCTTGCATACACTGCTGATGATGACAACTGAATTTATGTTGTCGAAACGTCGAGTTTGGGGTTTACTGGGGCTTTACTTTTCCTCCATAAGTTATTTCCGTCCCATATTTATTGTAATCCAGCTATAATAAGCTTTTCGAGATCTTTGATTATAAGGTCTTCTTTCATAAATTAATGGATAATCATTTTTGTTGCTTCTAGTACCTCCAACACCAGTGTAAAGTTTTTAGGTAAGCCATGAAGTAGAATATTAACACGTCTTTCATGTTAAAACAAGGCTCAACTTCCTCTTTCATACGTCTTTCATGTGATTCCCTCATCAGAACTTGAGTTTTGTGGTCTCGTTTTCGAGCATCCAAGCTTTTAAGTCTGTCATATATTTTATCAAGATCAATTGCAGGGGCTTTCGCTCTTAAATCCATTTCAGCAGCATCAGCTTACTGTTTGTTTTTTCTTTGCTTCAATTTCTTTGCACATTGCTTTAAATTTTTCTTCAACATCGTCCAGAATGAAATCACGAAGTTCGAAAATTGTCCCTTCTTTAATTCAACCACTTTAAAAACTTGATCAAATTTAACAGAAACCTCACCAGTCCTCGGTGCTACAACTGAACATCTATCTCAACTTTAGATTTCTTGCTGCTTTTGACATGGCTGTCCTTAAATCACATCTGTTCTCTAGCAATGCAAAAACGAAATAAAAAATTGTTTACTAGCATGTTAGGTCCGAATTCTTACTTGAATGAAGTATTAAGTTTGAGTTGGTAACGTTTCACGACATCAAACACAGTTCGACTTGTTCCCAAGTCCTCCGTGATCAATCTCCAGTTATAATTTTTTTGACGCTTGATTACATCAAGCAATTTCTGCAAAAATAAAATATCGAGGGTATATCGACCATGCTTCTGGCCTTCCTTCCGACAACAAAGATTCCTATGCTAATGGGGCACCTGCAAAGCAAAACTTTGCTCAGCTAGTGCTTGCGACTAATCAGCCTACTTTTAAGCGATTGCATTAACACTTGCAGTACCAGTATTTTAGTAGTTTTGAGCGCAATTTTGTATTCAGTTGCAAAATGCATATTCATCTTATCACAAGAAAGCAATCAAAATGCTATAATGAGCTCGCTTAGGAGTTGCCGGCCACCTGTCTACCACACCAAGATGGGGGAATCTTGCAAAGTGCTTGCCAGTTTGTTCTTCACACTGTCTTTTTAATGCTGAACGTCAAGCAAAAAAGCTGTGAATACCACTTTCAAGTCATTGGTTTGACCCGACTCGAAATCATACCCAAGTCTACATAGTCTACAGCTACAGAGGCGGACGCTTTTACCACTCGGTCATCTGAGCTGTTTGAAGTTCAATTCGAACATGAGGAAACTGCTTCCTAATCAACCATGATTAAAAAATAAAAACCACATTCATTAGAAAGGTTAAAAAAAGGTACATGGAGTATTTGTTGCAAATCACTTGTTATGGCTGTAATGGGATCTTACGCTTGAAAACAAGGCATATTGCAAGACATTCCACGGCTTTTCAGCTAAAACCAATTTTTTTATGAAAAGCTGACTACCAATCACTTGATCACATATATTACGCACTGACAATTTACAACATATCTGCAACAACTCTTTAATTTGGTTCATTTTCTGCAGTCGTTCTAATTCAAAACAGACGTCAAACAAGCGCTGAAAAAAAAACGAGTGCGCAATAATTGCTGTATAGCTGTCAAGAAATTTTGAAAAACAAGCATTTAACTTGTTGGAAGCAGATAAGTTTTTGTGTGCTAGGTTTGTCTAATAAGTTTGATATGGCTGCTGCTAAAAAATATTAGAGTATGGAGACAAAGCATGAATCAATTCAATGAGTAAGCCAGTGTCTTTGAGAATACGGGGAAAAAACACGAATTTTCAGCCAAGCATACTGAAATTGAAACGAAATTGAATGAGAAAATAGATGCTTGTGACCTGAATGATCTTATCTCAAGGGTTGCACATTTGGAAAATCAACTATTTAATGCCAATAGTGATGAAATAGCTAACCAAGAGCATAACAAGAGAATAAATCTACTCATTCATGGGCTTAAAAAATGTGCTGAAGAAGTTTGGGAAGACAAAAACCTAGCAATTTTTGAAGAGTTTCTAAAGAATGGTCTAAAACTAGATTTAAGAAGGGCTAATGTGATTGACACACATCAACTTCCACTAAAACTCGTGTTAAGACGTGGAGTTAAAATTAACAGACTGATTATTGTCAAATTGAGCAATGTTTTTGATAAAAAACTCATACTTCCTTCTAGCACAGTTTAAAATCTTATATTGAAATTCGATGACCTGAAAACCACTTCACTGGTACCGCTGGAAGGTTTAAACCACTGTTCGTCTTGGATCATTTGCCCATATCTCATTCGAAAAGGAGATACTTTCTCACTTTAGGCAAACCAGAAGAGATAAAAAGAAAACTTCTTAGAGAATAGTCGATGGTGAATACTGTTTATTTGTTGATGACAAAAAATTTCTACTTCCCAAGTCTCAATAGTTTGTCTTGCTGTGACGCCAGTGCCGAAGATGATTAACATGCTAATGCGTAAGACAACTAACTGATGGCCTACTACACTGAAAAATTAAAGAACAGAATGACTATTACCGCACACAAAAATTCGAAGTTTAACACAACTTTAAGTTTGCTGCATGTCATATCTGTGCATCCTAATTATTATCAATGAATAGGATGAAATGATTTGAATTATTTTTAATCAACAATATCTTTGCTTTGTATTAACTTTCTACGTTTCAATTTAACGAGATATTGTCTTTTTGTTTCGTCTAAAATAATCGCATGGTTCACAAATCGGACATTTAGTCCGTTGATTTAACCCCCTGAATCATTTAGCTCTCGAAATAAAATACACACTCTTCTTTTCTTCTTTAACCATGGTGCTACATCAGGCTACTATATGCAGTAACATAGTTAGTTAATACTAGCTCAAACGAAATCAGATTCATATGCCAATATAAAAAAAAAAGTAGATATAGGCCTTGTACCAACTTAGTAGTTAATAATTCTTTCTATCTGCCTTGCGTCACTAAGGAAAACGACTTTGAAACGTGGTAGATCGGTATATTGATATTAGATCAACACGGCCAAGACAGCACATAAGTAGTGAACCAATTACGTACAATAATCAGCAATTCAGTAATATCCAACTATAAATCTATCCACAATTCAAAGTCGTGTTCCTTTGAGACGCAAGGTGGACAGAAAGAACTACTAAGTCGTTACAAAAAGTTTCAAAAATCTTTTTCGTAACGAAGAATAGGAAAATCGGAAATGCAACGACTACAAACTTCCCACGTGGACAATAGGGTGGATCGATTTTACGCTTTTTATATTTTCATATTCTAACAGAGATAAAAACTTGCACATGCATGAAATAACAGCTTTTGCAAAATTTTAGCTCAATCGGTAAATATCTTCTGTCCCCGGCATTGCGACAAAAAATGACAATTTGAAGGAAAAAGTGCATTTTTCCTGCAACTTCCCAGATGTTTCAACCTGTGTCAAAATGGTTTCTAATAGCGATCTAATAAATACAAAGCACCTAAATTGACCATATTTGGAAGCACATTGCCCTAAGTTAATTCCTTTTGCCCCCGGCAATAACGTGAAATGTACGCTACGTATTGCATGTTCCTCAGCACCTTTATGACAGCGTCAGAGACAAGGGTGGAAACCTGGCTACTTGGAGTTAGGGTGTCAGTTTCAGTGTGTTGAAACCACATGTCAGGTTTCAGTTTTGGTTTGGTTTCACGGCTGTTGAAAAATTGATTCCAGTTTTAGTTTCAGTTTTGCTTACGCGCAGCTTCGATTTCTGGGTTTCAGTTTCGGTTTAAGTTTCATCCAAGAAAGTTATTTTACTGTGAATACGAATTATTTAAATCCTCTACTTCTTGGCGTTTTTGTTTTATTACGATGATAAGTAGCAGCTCAAATGGCCTAGTGAGGAGAGCAATTGCTTCAGAAGTTGTCGACTTGGGTATGATTACGAGTTCGGTACAACCAAAGACTCAAAAATTAGTATTCACAGCTCCTCTATTCAACGCTCAGCGTTAAAGGAACTGTGCTGGTAAGAATAGTGATGACAATTTTTAAAACCTAAAACCTTAAAAAATTTTGAACAGATTTTAGTTTCAGTTTCGGTTTTGACGTTTTAAGAAAAAACGGTTTTGGTTCAAGTTTAGGTTTTCAAAATTTTGGTCATAGTTTGGGTTTCCAAAATTTCCTTTTAAACCGGGTTTTTAGGTTTTGGTATAAATTTGAGTTTCCACTCTTGGTCAGAGGTCATAGAGCATTGTGTGTTTTCTGCAATTATTATTTCAATTAAATTGTACTTTTAATATGCTATTTGTGCTTAATTTCTTAGTCATATATATTATTAGTTTTTACATTTCATTTAATTCCGCAGCAGATTGTGACAATTAAATAGCACACATAGATAATTGGAACTATTTACTTAGAGTGATAATTACTTAATTGGCTAACTGTGGTTAGAGATGGCTACTGGCTACTGCTTCAACTAACAGCTCGGCAGCATGTCCAATATTTCGCGCTGGAAAAGACTTACATTTTCGATATCTTCCTACATATGAAGATACTACCCTTATGCGAGAATTGTGTTGAAAATATCAAAAAAGGAAGGAACCTACATTTACAGATATTACCGCTGTCATAACGAAGAGACTACAATACCTGTGGAAATGAGCTTCCATTCCAACAGTTTCAACCGCACAAATAACTCAAATGTGGCAAACTCATCGTGACAAAATGACAAACATCATGAAGTCAATAAATGCAAAGAAAAAAAAATCGTTGCCGAAACAGATCGAGGGTTTCAAGAAGTCAAGTAAAAGTACCTTATTTGATATATCTGTTGGTACATGCTCTGAATTCAGAAAATGCAGCTGCCCTTGTAAACGACGGGTACTGCACCAATTATGGAGCAACAGTTTTTACTCGATTAAAGAAGCGAAAGGAAAATGGCAATAGGTTTGGTGGATGTTAAAACATCAACAAAAACGAAAATAAATTCATAAAAGGTTATCAGTAAGCAAGAAGAATCTGTTCAGGAACAACTTCTCTTACATCCTCCGATGAGATCAGTAATTCAGATGGAAGTGGAGGATCTTCATCATCATCTTTTGAGATATCAACAAGACCCAAACTTCCAACGAAAAAAAAACAAAAAAAAAAAACAAGAATTACATTGCAGGCATTTGCTGAAGCCTGTGATCGCATGGGAGTCTCAGATAGAGCCGCTTCAATTATTGCTTCTTCAGTGCTAGAAGATGTTGGCTCCATACAGAAAGAAGGCTTCAATTCAATGATAGATAAAATAAAATTTGAAGAGGCAGAAAAAGAGTTTGTTTTGAGCATCAGCAGGATGAAAAGATTACAATAGCTATTGCAGGGTATTTAGTATTCACTTTAATGGACGTGAAGATAAAACAATGGCACAAGAGGAAATAGACAATGTGAAGCATAAAAGAACGGCGATAGATAGAAAAACATGCAGTTCAGGTTGAACAACCAGAATCTCATTATGACCTGCTTTTGATCTAATTTTCATACCTGCTTCAGGTTCGGCTTTGTTTACACTATTTTACATCACACATTTTACACCTGCTTCAGGTTCACCAGTTGCTGTACTCTCTCTCTAGTACCTCCACTAGCACTCTATTGGGGATCCAATTTATTCTACTTATAACACTGAACAAATTATTGTGATATTGTAGCACACATTCAATCTTCATCGAGCATGCAAAACTACGCTACTCAAATACGTCACTTGACCATAAAAAATACCTATATAAATGATATGCTTTTTTAACATTTCACGGGGCAAAAGGAATTAACTTAAAGCAATGCACTTCCAAATACGGTCAATTGAGGTGCTTTATATTTATTTGATTGCGATTAGAAACCATTTTAACACAGGTTGAAATATCTTAGAAGTTGCAGGAAAAATACACTTTTTGCTTCAAATTGTCATTTTTTGTTGCTATGCCGGGGACAGAAAATATTTACCGGTTGAGCTAAAATTTTGCACAAACTGTTGTTTCATGCATGCGCAAGTTTTTATCTCTGTTAGAATCTGGAAATATAAAAAAGTGTGAAATCGATCCACCTTAATGAACAAGTCAGTAACAATAATATTTTTTGGTGGTTATCAAGCCACAAGCCTGATCAGAACGCCAAGCACACCCTAGCTCAGCAGTCAGCAACTAGTAACAAAAATTGGAGTGCCATCAAAATGGTAGCTAATGATTTGCGTTGACGAACTAAATTCGGAGAGATAACCTACCGCACAGAGTGAAGCTGATTACGCAATTTAGTTACTATGCGCAGCACACAACTCAAAACGATTAACAGACCGTGCCTCAATTCGCACTGAGGTGACACGACACAAACCCCCCAAAAATGTCCAATCGATAGGACGTCACCAAATGACATAAAAAACACAAGGTTCATTCAAACATAGTCAGTAAACAAACACAATGAGCTTTTGTAAGCTATTTTTATAAATTTGATCTTAGCCACTTCAAGCCCGCTGACAGTGATGAGACCACCAGACTGACAACTTGTGCCCTTGGTTTTTGAATGAAGAAACGCTCGGAATCGCATAAACCAACTAGTAGCATTTAAAAGAGATATTAAAAAAGAAAAGCGTTCTATCAAACGATCCATAGACCCGTCAGTACTCAAACATAAAAAGGTAGACCTTTGGAGAAGGAGAGAGTAACTCACAGGGAAGAGTAAAAGAATTAACATCAGGGTTGCAGGGCCAATAATCCTCTGTCTTCCAAGGAAAGTCAGGTCCAGTTAACCAGGATGAACACTCCAAATAGTCTTTGGTTGTCAGACCACGAAAAGCATGATTGGCCAGATTCATTTGAGAAGTGACTAACAGCTTCGCTGTTAGTGAGCCATTTGGTAATTTGAAATCCGCTAGCTGAAGAAGTAAAGTTAGCTGCCAAACCACAGTTATTGCCTAAAAAACGAAGTCCACCAAAACGAAGCAATCGTCTGTATAAAAGTTCTCTTGCACAATCTTTGGGATAAATTGGTCATAGTGCTTGCCGTAGTCAAGAGTAGTTTGCCTTAAGCAAAATCCCATACTGGCAGGAGAAGTGGCTCCAAAAATGTGAACCAGCATTTAATAAGGAACAAGATCCTTTTTCAAATCGAAACACATCACGATCTTTGGGATGTACTAGAACTTGATGAAACATAGCTTCTATGTCTCCAGTCTAGTCAACAGATTCTTTACAAAGACTTAGAGCTCACCATGTCTGGCCTATTCATCAATACAGAAAGTGTTCTCTCATACTTAGCGGCGCAGTCAAAAGCCATACATAACTTGTCCGGTTTGTGTGGATGGAACACTCCCTAGTGATGCGGCAAGTGCCAAACAATATTTTGATCAACCAATTCTGAAGATCCAACAAGTCTGATGTACAGGGTGGTTGAAAAGTAACTAGGCAATAAAAATAGCGTGTGATTTTCCTACCGCCAAATTCCAGATAAAAACAACGGTATTAGTCGACACAACACTTATGGAGATTACATATTTTTCAGATTTTGATAATAGCTTGCGTTGTTTATGATATGTTACATAGCATTTTTGATAATGACCTCTCGCTTGACCATTCAGGAGCGAGCCAAAATTGCAGCACGTTATGAGGTGTGGAATTCCGTAGTTGAGGTGCAGAGATGGTGGCATACGTTGAAGGGTAGTCGTGCAACACTACGTCCGGAGACAATAAGCAATTGTCATGCAAAATTGATGACCACAGGATCTGTAAACGACAAACGAAGGAGCGGGCGTCCATCCACAAGTCGATCGCCAGCTAAGGTGGCAAAAGTGCAGGAAATGTTTGATCAGAGCCCGCAAAAATCAACTCGTCAAGCAGCTCGTGAAAGTGGACTGTCAAGGCATTCAATACAAGACAAAGAACTGAATTATCGTCCATGGAAACCCCATTATGTGCAGGAACTTAAGCCTGAAGACTGTGACCAAAGAATGGAATATGGAGAATTAATGTTGGGTTGGTATGAAGATTGGCCTGAATTGTTCGAAAATATCCTTTGGAGTGACGAGGCAGTGTTCCATTTCGGTGGTTTCGTAAATCGCCACAACTGCCATTACTGGGGAACAAATGAAACAGATCCTAAACAAACTTTCGAGAGAATGCAAACTCGTTCAAAAGTGACTGTGTGGTGCGGAATGACGGCAAGCAGAATGATTGGTCCATATGTTCTGCGAGATACCATGAATGCGGAGCGCTACCTTCACATGCTTGATAGTTTTGTGTGGTCCACAGTGTCTGGTTGGGATAACATCAATGACTTAATATTTATGCAAGATGGTGCACCACCCCACTTTGCTCTCACTGTGCGAGCGTGGTTAGACCAACACTTTTCAGGTCGATGGCTGGGTCGACGCGGACCTCATGAATGGCCTCCGAGAAGCCCAGATCTTACACCGTGTGATTTTTACCTGTGGGGTTACACAAAAGAGGAAGTGTACAAGACAAAACCTCGCACATTGGAAGATTTGGAGATAAGAATCCAACAAGTTTTGAATGCTATCCCCAATGACATTCTTTTAAAAGTTGTTCGTTCTATCCCTGGTCGTTTAATGAAGCTAGTTGAAGCAAATGGTGCATACGTTGAAATATGAATATTTGATCTTTGTTACAAATTTTAAGTAATTCAACTGAGCAATTATACTTTCTCCTGTAATATTCAATATGCTCCTTTGTATTTCATTAAGCTTAAAGTCAAAATTTGGAAATTATTACAAATTTTTAATGCCTAGTTACTTTTCAACCACCCTGTACATATTTCGT